>JAEUWS010000288.1:0-55030 GCA_018524945.1 Podaxis sp. C-F-92630
TCTTAACATAACTCTTTCCATCTGTATCCACATGCTACATGAGTATCTGAGCTGGAAATGCGGCTAGAAAATGCCAGAGAACGTCAATGATGGGAGAAATAACTATATTTGGCGGCGTGCAAAAGCCCATCAAAATGAAAATGGGCGCGTATTATTGTGCCCAAACGAACCCTAAGCCTCCGGTTGCTGGCACGAAACTACGCAAACGTGAGGCATTCGTAGCAGTACGTACGTTTGTCCCTTAAGCTAGGGAAGGCTACAGGAAACTATCCAGTGCGGAATGAGCCAATTCATACGTAACGTATTGATTGAGGAACCTTCGATTGACGTCGGAAAACAGCATAGCAGGGGTCTTTTAGGCGCTGATCAGGACGCCACCAGTTCTTCGTCCTGATTATAGCCGGTTCTAGCACCCAATAAGTAGTGGGTCACAGATCTCGGGGGGGTCAATGGACAATTGTAGCAGCGGTTCCACGGGTGAATTACGGGCGTATAATCTGGGTGAAAGCGATTTTCACTAATCAAGTCCATTCGGAGGCTATTTGACAGCTTCATGACTGTGCGCCTGCGTTCACTATTTGGATCCTGTCCTGTGCGGATGGGCGACTGTTTTCGACTAGCTCCCCCAAGTACGTGTAGGCCAAGGGCTCAGGTACCCTCAGGCACAATTTCTCTGGTCATATAAAACCTAAGGAGATCGTCCGCGCAACCCCAACCTGAGTACACTCCACCATGAATCGCGTCTCATACTACCCCAGCGACAAGACGGTTTTCACCTTCAAGGGAGCCGAATGGCATGCGATTTCCAACGAGTATTTTGCTGATTATGAGTCATCGTCAGAATATGCAAACTTCACCTTCGTGAGTACTCTGGATACGACAAATTGTGTTGACTTACGGATTCAAGACATTTCCCAGACCGGCTGTTGCATACACCCTCTATGGTGTTCCGTCGAAGGGCCGTAGGACCGTCGGATATGCTTATTGTTCCGACTGCGACCCTAGAACAGACACTTAGATGTACGTCAACACGACGTCCTATTCCATACATGCAGAAGTGAGTGTTATTATTGAGCGCAGTCCACTCGTAGCATCTTGCTAATTGCAATATATAGGCCCTGCATTTTGAACGCTGGTCGGAGCCCGGGATACACAAAATCCTCGTCTGGAATCCACCTGGCATGAACGGTGCCTCAGTCCGCTATATAATACTCGAGGTTCCAAAGGAACAGCTGATAACTTTAGCTGTTTGGAAGTTCGCTAGCATTGTTTCTGGAAGCGGCCTGGGTAGGCTACTTGTCGGGGTCCTGATGTTTTGGGTGTGGTTGCGGATATCCAGGTGGAGAAGCAAGGCTGCTGCGAAGAACAGAGGCAGAATCGATCTGGAATCTCCCGATGCCACGACGAGTAACGGTTACGAGGTTTCGAATGACGATTCTATCACAGTTGCAAGGGGAGACTTAGAGAGAGGAGCGTATTCCGCAGACGGTGATGGTTTAATTGCGACTGATGTGGGCTACAGGGGGCTACCAGAGCCGAGTGATTGTAATGATAGAAGATTCGATACCGGGGCTTCGTTGATGCCGCCGCCATTCGTCGTCCACGGACGAGGTCCGTCTGCCAGTCGTCACGGTTTCACTTCAAGACCAGGTTCTGCTTCTGCCTCTGTTGGACCTGTTCTGGAACCTGTACGAGAGGATGGTGAGGGGATTGGTGCGGAAAGAGGTTAGGTGTTTGCCAGAACCAGCCACATTTCGATTGCCTCGAGTTGATCGCATATAAAACAACATTAAGTATTTTTGCGGAAACCTGAGGTTCCACACACTAGTGGCTGTGCGTCCAACGGCAGCTAACGGCCGATTCGGCCCGCACCGAGGAACCGCAAGAAACCTGGCATTCATCAAAACCATCATCAGGACGAAACACCAGTCAGCTAAAATTTTACGCCAATCGAACTGATGACAGAACTAGACAAGAAGAACTCGAAGCTCGAGTTATGAATAGATCGATAGCGACATTAAATAACCACTATTGAGAAACTGGAGGCTATTAAGTAGTCCATGGTATGCAGGTACAGAGATACGAAAAAGGTAGAACTGTGACAAGGAATCGAAGGACTTGGTAAACGAGAGGAGGTCGAACATTGATTCAACAACGTCCTAAGATGGGTGAGGAGAATGGTATTGTATGTAGGATGACAAATATAAAATATGTTGCATGGCGCTGCTGATGGGATCAGTAGTAACGGTGAAGGGCGCCCGTGAGCCAAGGGCGCATTGTACTGGTGGAGATGGAGTTGTGTGGGTGGACGAAAGGTCCACAAAGTCGGAAAGTGTCTGGGAAGCGGAAGACGGGGTGTGGTAAAGACTTTCGGACAGGCAGAGAATGAAACATTTTACTCCCAAGGCTACTCGGACCTCCATCATGACATTGTCCATGCGCTACCAGCAGCTATGCACGCCAATGTCGTTAAAAACATCACCGCTAGTTCAACAGTCCCCGGAACAACACCTCTCCATCCTCCGATAGCACCATTGTACGCTAGTGCAGGGAACGTGGTTGCGAAGGCCTTTGTGGGATTCGGCGTCCCACTAACAGTGACAGTCGGCACTGCGTTGTTTGGGGATAGACCTTTATTCGTCGGGTTGCTTCCAGCAGCGAGGACGGTAAATCTAGGTGAGGTAGCGTGCATGACGCCGTGCGTCGAATTCAAGAAGATAAGGAAATAGTCGTCGCCTGGCTGGGTGTCTTGCAGGAAGATATTAAGAGAGTTTTGTTGTGCGGGAACATTTTTTGCGACTAGCGTGAGACCATCCGTTGTCAGACGGGCCATTTCAATGTCGAAGCCTTCAATGCCATCCAGAAGCCCCTTCTTCCATTGGATTAGATTAGCTTGGTTGTTCACCCACTGGGTGTCGCGGTGCGGTTCGTCAATGATGAAATAGGCTGGAGAGTGACGGGAGGTGAGAGCCAGTGAGAGTTCTAGTAAAGTAATGACGGACCTGATACCGAAGTTGAGAAGAGAATGAGGAAAAGGCATGCTGAGAAGCACGAGCGTAGAAGGCGTGACGAGGGCATGTTTTGGGATTGGGGGCAAGTGCCTGCCTTGTGCCGACGAGAAAGAGGGAGGAAGAGGTGAGAGAGTTGGTAGTAGCTGGCTTTGAGAGCGCCCTGTTGCGATTGTCGAGGCAGATGGCAGATGAATACATTCAATTGGCCACCACACCCACCGCCCGTCGACCATTCGTCACGTGACCCTCGGCTCACCCCCTGCCCTTGGCTCGCACACCAACACACCTGCATCCGGCCCGTCTCGTCAACACCAGGCACCTGTGTACGACACATCTTTATTCGACACTCGGGCCTGTGGAAGACACTCACCTTTCCCTAGCTACATGTCATCCGCTCACACCGGTACATGGCAACAAGCGCGGGCTGTTAATCATCACCCCCCTTGTCAGGTTGACACATGTAACTGCAGACCTTTACTTGATTCATTCCGGAGTGCTACGATTGCCATTATGGTACGACTTGCCAAACAAAAGAAACATGAATAAAGAGAAGATATCTTATTTTTCCTACTTTTCGGGGAACCCCTCCGGTCCATGGATTGGCCACTGACGGGTTTCCTTGTCCAGAGCTCCCACCTGCACTTCCACGACTCCCTGCTCCTTGCGGGTGCTTGTTCCAACTCCTTCTTTCTTCGCTTCTCACGTCATCATTGGTAAAACGCCCAGAGGGCTAATGAGGAGTAGGCTGCTATGCTAAGAGTTATAGCTGATTTTAGTGTCAGTGTGTGACTCAGCGATGCGGGGTCTGGCAGGGATGATTGGCGAACATACGGGATGTCTAGTGTCTGATCCTGCGGACATGGTGGTTCACTCATTTGGTCTTGTCTGGCCCTTCACCTCCTCCATTTCCCTCAAATGCGTCTACCGTACCCAGGTATTTCTCGTCTCCGCAGATTACCCTCTCGCTGCACAAACTCCACCTTTGGACGCAAATGGGCTGTACCAACGCCGACTGTTCATCTCTGGAAAAGAAGTCAGAGACATTACAGGAGGATGGAGAAGCTGACATACCCAACGAAACGATACTTATGAGGAAAGAACACCTCCAAGGAATCTGCGACCTTCTTTGCATCTCTCTGGCCCCAGCAACTGTGGAGGAGAGAACGATAGGCATTCAGGTGTGAGATATCGGCGTCCAAGAAGCGACGAAGTACGCAATAGGCATGAAAAACTGGGTGATGATCATACCGAACCAGAAATATGCAGAAGATGCGAAACCGAGGTGGGATGGTTCCCCGTATCCATTACGCAGAACGGAGCCTCCTCAAACTCAGTGGTTGGAGAGCATTTCGATTGTAAAGGGAAGCGCAGAAGGTTAAAGCCGAAGTTGAATCTGATGATGTTGGCGAACTCGTGCGAGAGAAGTACCAGTATATTAACGAGCTCAAGGCCCGGCAGTACGTGCTTATAGGGAGGCGCCACAAAATGGGAGAGGATTCATTCAACAACCCTTTCTATGCGGCAGTCCTGACGAGGTGAGCAGCACTTTGAATGGTATGGCTAATGTAAATGAATCGATAATGGTATGCAGACCTCGGTGCATCCTTTCTCCGCAGGCTGCCTGTCAAGTTGCCGATACCGTGCGAATATGGACGAACTTTCGTTCATCGCGAGCATTAGGACGATCGTTCCCAGAGGACCCTGTATCATAACCTTTTCCGTGTACGTGTTTGTCCGTTTGAGTTCCCGAGTTCCCGAGCTGCCCGTTCGCTGTGGGATTGAAGAGTCGGATAAGTTAAACAGAAGAGCTTACTGAGTAGTACCATCGAATCTCTTAGTACCTGTGTATGTCCACATGAGTCCGCCTTCAGTGAACCTCTTTCCTGGCCCCATGCGATTGCGAACTTTATCGAAGAATCTTCACCTACCCTGTTCTCACCGATGAAATGGGATGCGTCTAGCGACTACTCGTACGTTTCAATCTCAACCTCAAATTGTACAGCCTTTCAATGATCTCTTTTTCAGTTCATCCTATCAATGATTGGACCCATATGTCCTCGACGAACCTCAACCTCTTTACCGAGCTCAGCGTGATGTCTACCTTGAAATAGACGGCGCCAAGGTTGATGACTTCGATATGCCGGAAGAGTCATCACCACCCCCTGTTAAGGCTTACGGTGCTTCTACCAACATCTGTCAGGCCGCCACAAAAAAGAGGTCTAGGAATGAGAAACGTTATCAGGTTACTCACACAGGTGGGCTCGGAGAGGGAGGGGAAGGTAACAGACCGGGCAGAGAGGACCAAGGGAGTGACTCACCACTACGTCTCCAGGGGCACACATGCGCCGTTCTGTGTGCTTCAGAGGGGCTTGTTCTAATCCCCCCAGATCCTCTGCATTAACCCGCACACCGATACCAACAGCGACAGCAACAACCAACAATTTCATCCACTCTGGCAATCTATTCCTCCCTATCCCTCCGGGCGTTTTACCAGTGGCGGCCACAAAAGCGAAAGAAAAACAATCCAGGACGAACACAGTATGTGACATGGACACGCGGAGGTGCAGGAGAAAGTTCTGGACAAGGAAGTTCGTCAACGACCTTCGCCATGGGCCGGAGCGATCATTGGAGGAATAGAGGACATAAAAACTCTCGGAACGTTTCGTTCCAAGGTGATTGGACGTTCTGAATTATCTCTTTGTTATCTTTTTCTTCATATTTCCTTTTCCTTTTCGTGAGGGCAATTTGTACTGTAATGGCAGTCATAGCATATAGGAACTTGAATGAATGTAACCAATCGAATAGAAGTTTTTTGATGTTACATAGACACGTAAATGCTAGTAATTACTGGTGGCTGCTTTGGTGAATGAAAGATGGATACAGTCACTTTGATCGTCGGTTTCTCGACTCGGGATTAATCATCGTTGCTGAGTTCGGCCTGCGCCTCTTCTAGAAGTACCTTCGCCTTATTGTCCCTGATCCGGACGTTGCATTCATAGGGTTTGGGATGGCTTTCGAGTATGACCAAGTCAGCGCGGTCATGGAACAGAATGTTAACAACCGACCTTGTCAATCCGCTGTTCATGCCCACCGAAGGTATAACATCCTCCCCCTTTTCATTCTTAACCCTCTCTATCGTGAGGAGGGAGAGGATCGTTGCGGCGGCGATCCAAAAGTTTCCATCCGCGAGGTAGCGACCCGGACATACACTGACATGTAGTACTTAATGTCGACGCAATGGACCTAGGTGGAAAGGCGGAGGAGCTCACCGTCTACCAAACCCGAAATGAGAAATTGGGAAAGGTTCGCCATTGCCACCTTCGGACCTGGGTAGGTACCGGGAAGGATTGAAAACAGCAGCATCGCGATAGACTGCCTCATCTCGCTGGATACCCCTGTTGGCATATTCCCCAATTAACATTCAATGTACTGGTACTGCACCGCGGCCTTACCATGCATTGGCAAATATGGTTGTGCCCTTGGGAATGAATATGCCTTTATACACATCGTCGTGTAATGCGCGGTGAGGTACCCCTACAAGTATAATTGTTAACAGACCTCCATATGGGAGCGAGGGGCAGCTTACCGACTGGTACCACACTCAACCAACTACCAATTCTTGTTAGACAGCCTGTTGCACATGAATGGTAAGACTCACCGGTAAGTTTCTTGTACAACGCATTCGACGTAAGGTAGGGACTTCCGGTCCTCGAGATCCGGTAAGCGAGAACGAAGGAGAAAACCATCAAGTTCCTTTTGGGCTTGTTGTTGACATTGCGGATAAAGGACCATCGCTAGCATGAAGACAGATAGCGTGCCCCATATCTTTGGAAAAGAGACGACATCAAAAAGGGCGGGACTGGCGCCAAGCTTTCCAGCAGCACTCACGGTTTCAGAACCTGCTGCGTAGATTGTAGCAGCAGCCCCTCTTATATCGTCATAATCCTGCTCGGATCCATTGTTATCCCCTTGTTGGATTCGTTCTAAGTGATATGACAGGAATGACGGCTTAGCCGTTCCCTCGAGCTGCCAAGTGAGATTAAAACCATATATTAGCGTGGTAGTAAACATTAGATCGTCTTCCTCACCATCTGTCTCTGAACCTGTGCAAGTGGATATTCATGAAGATTTCGAGTCCCAGCACTGAATTCTCGAGCACGGTTTGCAAAGAACGTTCCTGGGAACCAAGAAGGGAGATATTGGACTTTCATTCATATAGGCAACATAAGCAATGATAGTTCATCGAAAGCAGGCCGACTTACTGATAGGGAAGAGGTCAACTAACGTGCCTCCAGGAGGGCCGCAATGTGTCATTGCGTAACCATGGTCTCTTATGATCTGGCCATAGGTGGGATCTTTCCCCAGGTGCAGGTCCTGGCCAAATGCGATGCGAACGATAATAGATGTGCCAAAGCTAGGACATGTTGAGGTAAGCTCAAGTAGTGAGATTGAAGCAGTTATGAAACCCAGCAAACCTTTGCAGAATATTCTCCATGTCTTTCTTACCTTCAACCAGACTGATCGCCAATCTTCTCGCTTGTGAAACCTGGAGACCCCCGTACGCATCAACCTTCTGTCGACTGAAATATTCTTGGAAGAGGCGTCGGTGCTTCTGAAACTGTCTTCCATAGGGCAGGAGGGTCAGCGACGACTTCCATCCCATCCTGCATGTTCTTAAGCATCATGTGTCAACATTGTTTGACCGGAGACTCACATTTCGAAAACGGGAAATCCAGGTCTGTCGCTGTAGTTCCCACTCCTTTTCTCGAGGAGATCAATGGCTGCCTCCGCCGAATTGAGAACAACGATCGGTCGATTGAGGATCCTGAGATAAATCACATCCCCTAGAGAGCAAATTGAAGGGCAGGGTATCGTATATCAGATCGATGCTCAACAATAAGAATACAGAACGAACCGTATGTCTTAGCCCATTCCGTATACTGGAGCTCGGGATTCTCGGATGGAATGTATCGTAGGTGGCCAAGGATAAGGTCGCTAGGCGGGCTAGGTGGTAAAGGTACCTTGGGTGCCCTTTTTCTTCGTAATATGATCGACCAGCAGAGAACAATCAAGAGCAAAATTATAAAGGGTTCCATGGTCGCTTTCAAGCTTGTAATGGGTTCGCGCTGAGAAGCCGGGTCTTTTGAGAGTTCCTGAAGGCAGCGCGCTCCGTATCAGTATCTACTCCGTGGGGAATGCCCAGTCAAGTAGCATTTTGTGGCTTGGTTACCTGATCACAAGTCGTGGAGTACTGACTTAGCTGGGGAGTTTTGTGCTATTTAGGGGTTCTGGAGTTGGGTAATCCACATGAAAGACGGGCATTGCGCCAATAGCTCCGACACAAAAGGAGGTTCGGGTGAAGCTTGGGATTGGGCCATAGCTTGGCAGCTCCGCAAAATGAAACTTACCCAAGAAAAATGGTCATGCAGGAAATCAAAAACGTGCTCCCTTTATCCAGTTGAGGTGAAACTGAACATGTCGATGCAAAAAAAGTAGTAATACTCCACGGATAAGTGTACAGTAACCCACGAGTTACTCGCAAGAAGGGGCATGTATTTATAGATATACAATTCTTCGGCTCCTTCGCTACTTTCCTCAGCCCGGGGATGATTGCTGTGTTAGAGCTCCTCAACAGTGGGGATAGTCATTCTGACGGGGGTGGGGAGGATGTCAAACTTTTCTTGGTTATAGGGAGCCTGTCTGATTCCTAACAACTGTTCCGCCCTACAAAAGTTGTTAGATAAGACACTAGATAGCAATAAGACTAAACTTACTCTTTGGGCACATCAATAACTGTGCGTTCATAAGTGAACAGATCGAAGCTGTATCCCATCTGGGCCCTGTCACAAGGTTAGATGCAGCGTCCAAAGGCGGTGCAGACGTACATCCAGATCTGCCGACGCCACCGAACGCCATAGCATCATCCCCATGTTCGGATGGTCACAGTCGCCAAAGTGGTATCCCTCGACTAACGTGCCTAGGAGTGACTTCAACCTCGCTCGTCCGTCTTCCGTTTCAACATCTACCTCCCGGGCTCTCATATTTAAGTCCAATTCCATTGTTCCAATGTCCAATGTCACACATAATGATTCTAATGCGGCAAAGGTATTACATAGACACGTAAATCCCAGCAATCACCGGTAACTTCTTCGGTGAATGAAAGACGGACATAATCAGTTGATCGTCGGTTTCTCGATTCAGGGCTAAATATTGTTGCTGAGTTCTGCTTGGGCCTCCTCTAGAAGTACCTTCGCGTTATTGTCCCTGATCCGAACCTTGCAGCCATAAGGTTTAGGATGACTTCCCAGCATGGCCAGGTCAGTATGGTCATGGAATAGAAAGTTAACAACCGACCTTGTCAATCCGCTGTTCATGCCCACCGAAGGTATAACATCCTCCCCCTTTTCATTCTTAACCCTCTCTATCGTGAGGAGGGAGAGGATCGTTGCGGCGGCGATCCAAAAGTTTCCATCCGCGAGGTAGCGACCCGGACATACACTGACATGTAGTACTTAATGTCGACGCAATGGACCTAGGTGGAAAGGCGGAGGAGCTCACCGTCTACCAAACCCGAAATGAGAAATTGGGAAAGGTTCGCCATTGCCACCTTCGGACCTGGGTAGGTACCGGGAAGGATTGAAAACAGCAGCATCGCGATAGACTGCCTCATCTCGCTGGATACCCCTGTTGGCATGTTCCCCATTAGCACTCAATGCTCAATGTACTGGTACCACAACGTGGCCTTACCATGCATTGGCGAATATGATTGCGCCTTTGGGAATGAACATTCCTTTATACACGTCGTCATGTAATGCACGATGAGGCAACCCTGCCAGTATATTCGTCAATAGACTTCCACATGGGGGTGAGGGGCGGCCTACCGACTGGTACCACACTCAACCAACTACCAATTCTCGTTAGGCAGCCTGTTGCACATGAATGGTAAGACTCACCGGTAAGTTTCTTGTACAACGCATTCGACGTAAGGTAGGGACTTCCGGTCCTCGAGATCCGGTAAGCGAGAACGAAGGAGAAAACCATCAAGTTCCTTTTGGGCTTGTTGTTGACATTGCGGATAAAGGACCATCGCTAGCATGAAGACAGATAGCGTGCCCCATATCTTTGGCAAGAGAACAACATCAAAAAGGGTGGGGCTTGCACCAGGCTTTCTAGCAGCACTCACGGTTTCAGAACCTGCTGCGTAGATCATAGCAGCAGCCCCTTTTATATCTTCGTAATCTTGCTCGGATCCATTGTTATTCCCTTGTTCGATTCGTTCCAGGTGATATGACAGGAACGACGGCTTAGCTGTTCCCTCGAGCTGCCAAGCGATGTTAAAACCATATGCTAAGCAGTAACAAACACTAGATCGTCCTTCTCACCATCTGTCTCCGGACCTGTGCGAATGGATATTCATGAAGATTTCGAGTCCCAGCACTGAATTCTCGAGCACGGTTTGCGAAGAACGTTCCTGGGAACCAAGAAGGGAAATATTGGACTTTGATTCATTTAGGCAACGTAAGCAATGATGATTCATCGGAAGCAGGTCGGCTCACGGATTGGAAAGAGGTCAACCAATGTACTTCCAGGGGGGCCACAATGTGTCATTGCGTAACCATGATCTCTTATGATCTGGTCATAGGTGGGATCTCTCCCCAGGTACAGGTCTTGGCCAAATGCGATGCGAACGACAATAGATGTGCCAAAGCTAGGACACGTTGAGGTAAGCTCAAGCGGTGAGATTGAAGCAGTTTTGAAACCCAGCAAACCTTTGCAGAATATTCTCCACGTCTTTCTTACCTTCAACCAGACTGATCGCCAATCTTCTCGCTTGTGCGACCTGGAGGTCCCTGTAGAGATCAACCTTCTGTCGACTGAAATATTCTTGGAAGAGGCGTCGATGCTTCTGAAACTGTTTCCCATAGTGCAGGAAGGACAATGAGGCCCTCCAACCCATCCTACATGTCATTAAGCATCAGGCGTCAAGGTAGTTTGATGAGCGGCTCACATTTCGAAGATAGGAAATCCGGGTCTGTCACTGTAGTTCCCACTCCTTTTCTCGAGGAGATCGAGAGCTGCCTCCGCCGAATTGAGAACAATGATTGGCCGGTTGAGGATCCGAAGATAAATCACATCCCCTAGAGAGCAAATTGAAGGGCAGGATGTCGTACATCAGATCAACACTCAACAATAACAACATTGAACGGACCATATGCCTTAGCCCATTCCGTATACTGGAGTTCGGGGTTCTCGGGTGGAATGTATCGTAGATGGCCAAGGATAGGATCACCTGGCGGGCTAGGTGGTAAAGGGACCTTGGGTGCCCTTTTTCTTCGCAATACGATCGACCAGCAGAGAACGATCAGGAGTAAAGTTATAAAGGGTTCCATGGTCGCTTTCAAGCTTGTGATGGGTTCGCGTTGAAAGCCGGGTCTTTTGAGAGTTCCTGAAGGCAGCACGCCTCATATCAGTATCTACTCCGTGGGAAATGCCCAGTCAAGTGGCATTTTGTGGCTTAGTTACCTGATCACAAGCCGTGGAGTACTGATTTAGCTGGAGAATTCTGTGCTGTTTAGGGGCTCTGGAATTGGGAAACCCACATGAAAGAAGGGCATCGCGCCAGTATCTCCGACGCAAAAGGAAAGTTTGGGTGCTTGGGATTGGGCCATAGCTTGGCAGCTCCCCAAAACGAAACAAAGTGATCATGCAGGAAATCAGAAACGTGTTTCCTTTACCCAGTTAAGGTGAGCTGAGCATGTCGATACAAAATAAGTAGTAATGCTCCACCGATTAGTATACAGTAACCCACGGGTCACTCGCAAGAAGGGGTATATATTTATAGATGTACAGTTCTTCAGCTCCTTAGCTACTTTCTTCAGCCCCGCGATGACTGTTCGATTAGAGCTCCTCAACAGTGGGGATAGTCATCCTGACGGAAGCGGAGAGGACATCAAACTTTTCTTGGGTATAGGGAGCGTATCTGATTCCAAACAACTGTTCCGCCCTACAAAAGTTGTTAGATAAGACACTAGATAGCAATAGGACTAAACTTACTCTTTGGGCACATCGATAACTGTGCGTTCATAAGTGAACAGATCGAAGCTGTATCGAAGGACTTGTCTTCCATCTGGGTAGTTGTCGACAGGTTAGATGCAGTGTTACGAAGGGGACGTGGACGTACATCCAGATTCGCCGACACCACCGAATGGCATAGCATTTACTGTGAGGTGAAAGTCAGAGCTTACGAATCCCACCATCATACGCCATCAGACGTACCAGCCAATTGTTGGAAGGTATCGTTAAACACAGCGTTACCGCTGGTTGTATTGTTTAAGACTAAACGACAAATTTGAGTCGGAGTTCCAAGGCAGAAGAGGAGCAGCATTGACTTTTGTTCTTGGCCTCGTCATTGGCAGTGAAGGCGTACAAGACCAATGGGTGATTCCTAATAATCGTGCGGTTCGTCAGTGCTAGTTGGATATGTTCCCCAGGGGAGGTGGCTCACCTAGCACTGATGAAGCGTATAGCCTCATCGACGTCTTCCACTGGCAAAATCGGCAAGAACGGTCCAAAGAGTTCCCTTGGAAGAAACATCACCTCCATAACAACCGTACAGGTGTCGACCAGTCACTCACTCGTTCATCAAGGAATCATCAGCCCAGTGTTCTCTGTCCAAAATAAAAATAGTCATCTCGAGTCCACGTTTCCTGCCGGCAGGATCGATAGTTCCTTCAAAGTCTTTTTCGCCGCCGTACACAATCTTGGCATTGGTATGCTGGAGAATGGAGGAAAGACGAGAGAAATGTGCATTTGAGACTATACGTCCAAAGGATGAGGATTTGAGTGAACCCTCTGGCCAGAAGGTCTTCGCATGCTCCCTGAGTGAGTTCACAAAAGTCTCAAGTACCGACCTCGGGCAGAGTACATAATCCGGAGAAACGCAAAGCTGGAAATTGTTCAGTCATTCGAGGTTCATGATACGGATAGAGGCACACCTGTCCAGCGTTTTGACTCTTGCCATATAGAATACGCTTCGCAGCAAGATCAACATCAGCTGTGGAGTCAACTATCACGGGGGATTTTCCGCCTAATTCAAGCGTAAGAGGGGTCAAGTGTCGCGCCGCGGCAGCGGAGATGACGCGTGCCACACGACTATTTCCGGTATAGAATATGTGGTCCCCTATTGGAGCAGAAAGTGAGTCCGCGTTTACGTTTGGGAATCTCAAAGAGCGGAAAAAGTTTACGTGGGAGAGTCCTTCTGTTCAACAGATTTCACAGAATACCGTGAAGACCGCGTAGGAACCGCTGGATAAATAGATAAAGAGGAGCGAATTACTTACATTGCAATTCCAGTAAACGTGTAACCTCAGGAACAGCCCCTTCTACAACTTTAAAGGCTTCGTTGTCAAGGTACTTGGGCACGAGCTTCGCCAAAAGCGCCGAGTAGTGGGGAGCGATTTCTGACGGTTTGATGACCACACAGCACCCGGCAGCGATAGCGCCATATAGTGGCTGAAGTGATAGTATGACAGGATAGTTCCATGGGCTAAGATGAACACAATGAGAAAGGGCGGGATTAAGCTTTCCAAAAGGACATACGCGATAATGAGAGCTACACCTTTGGGCTCCTTCCGGACCCGTGGCTGCCAACTCTTCATCCAGTCCTCGACTTCGCTTGTCTTGTCCTCATCCTTTGCCCACTCCGCGACCTTCTTCGCACAGATAACGGAACGGTCAACGATTGGTCCCACCTCTGCCAGGAAAACCTCAAGGCGGGGTTTGCCGAGGTCCTGGTAGACGGCTTCAGTAATAGCCTCGACATTTTCTTGGGCGAGACGAGCAAGCTGTAGAAGTTGTTGCTGACGCCATGGAATGGATTTGGTCCGACCAGAAGCGAATGTGTTCTTAAGCACGGCTCGGATCTGGAAGGGAGTGATATGGTCAGGGGAGGACGGAGTCAGAGAAGGACGGAGTCGGGTTTGCGAGGAAACGCACTTCTGGAAATTTGTCGAGGGGTATGTACGCCATCTGCAAGTTGGGGAGAAAGTTGGAAGAAGAGTGTTAATGAAGAGGGAATTTATATCTTTTTGCGATAACCCCTAACCTCTAACCTGTCATTTCTCCCATCTTTCCATTTTTGGTTCTGCATCCCCTCCGTCCCGGCCCGCCCGCAACAGTTGTTCCCAGCAAAGCGCCCACGCCTCTGGGTTTCCCTCGTCCATGGCTGGTCTCCTCAGAGCTTACAAGTACGTTCCTACCTCATATACAATGAGCTGGTCCTGATATACCTCATCAGTGCTGTCCTGATCAGACGTCCTTTGCTCACTCAATGTGCAACTGCAGCTGTACTCTTTGGAGCCGGCGACGTGATCGCTCAACGACTTGTAGAGAAAAAGGGCGGTAGCCAACATGACGTGAGTTTTCCTTGGAATATCCTACTAGTGACACTTATTTCATATATCTAGTTCGCACGGACTGTCCGTTTGACTGTTTATGGAGGTTCGTTGTTCGCCCCATCTCACCCACTTGAAATTTCAAGCATATGATTCTTCAGGTCTTTTCTTTGGTCCTCCGATGACTGTATGGTACGGCCTCTTGAATAAGCTCAAGTTTGCCAGCCCAACCCGAGGCCTTATTTACCGAGTATGTCCGAAGAACCACGTATCAGCAGTTGTTGATTGTTGCAAGTAGGTATGGCTTGATCAAGCTCTCTTGACGCCAAGTAAGATGGTCCTCGTGTTGCCTTTACGTGTCTTCACTTCTGTCGTATCGCAGTTGCCGTCGCGTATTTCTATGCTTCAATGAGTCTGCTAGAAGGGAAGGTCGACGAGGCAATTCCGAGAATTCAAGCGGTAAGTCGTCTTAGCTATGTTCAAGTCTTCCAGCTAAACATTTGCATTCGTAGGCATATGTTCCGACCATCATTCGCAACTGGCAAGTTCCTCTGGTCATCTCCTCAAAGTCTAGTCTCATTTTCCTCTAGGGCCGTGTATATCCCCACACAAATACTCAATTTTTCGCTCGTGCCTCCTCACCTTCGCCTCGTTACTGTATGTGGTGTCAGCCTTCTGTGGAGTGAGTCGTATACCCCTGCCAGACTGTCAGCGGTTTGACACCCTTGCATCGTCCAGACACTTATCTTAGCGCGGCCAATGCTCAACATCAGAAGCAACAGGTGGAAAATGGCCCCGTGGTGAAATCTGAATAGATCAAACATGCATTTATTGGGACTGTATGACAGTACGCTTCACTTAGCTCACACCATTTTCGCGATATTATATCATCTCGCGCAATATAGCTCAATATTGCTTTGATGAATGATTGACTCGGACCCTACATCACAACCTCACAACCTTGGGCATGGACAAGCAGGTATCTAAGACCGCATTTGGGTTCGCTAAACGCCCGACCTCTTCACCACGGATCAATTTTGTTTTTGCGGCGTCCCGTATCCACGTTATAGTTGTCTGTTCTTTTCGCCAATCACAATGTGGACAATGCAACCAAGGGCCACAATTGTACCCAAGACGCACAAGCAAAAATAATCCGAGAGCCTCGTTCCCCATGCTTTATAGTCAGGCTGAATTACACAATCGAGGTGACCTTATCTTATTCTTCCGCCTTCCCCCACGCTCACCATAGATACGTTCGAAAACTAGCCAGATAAAATTAAGCAAGAACCTTTGATTGGCATAGAATCTCACCGCAGTCGTCTGTAGTGGGGTCGCTTTGCATCCCCGGGAGTAGTATGACTAAGGAATGAGGGCGCCCTAGTGCACATCGGAATTCTTCAAAAAGTTCGTTGACCAAAGGCAGAGGAGAACAACTACCATTTCACTCAGAACAGGCGGTTCTTGTAGTTCCAGCGACAAGAACAATTCTGTTTGCTCGTCTTTTTCCCTCGACCGCGCAAGTTTGAGGTCAACCATGATTTGCCATGGGATATCCAAACACCCAGATAACAACAATATCATAGCTACCATATTCTAGCCTTAGACAATGGCCTAGAGTGAGAGAAGGAGAATGAGACCAGTGCCTGAGAGCACCACAAGACTCGGGCGCCGTCCCCGTAGTGATAGCAACGACGATAGAAGTAGGTGGGCCTCAAGTCTAGCTATCTCGTTATCCGGATTTCTAATCAACCTACATGTAGGATTTTCACTGTTCCCAAGTCGCATTCATCTGAATTTACCGCTGGTTTATGTTCCCTATGCTCGATCTTGTTATTGTCGGACGCGCTACGCCCTGCCGTTCACTTATTAGCAGCGTCTACACCCTTGCCTATCCTGCTGCGACCGAAGCCCCACTAAAAAAAAACCAAGAATACGAGGGAATGGACCACGCGTTATATCAGCCTTGTAAGCAAAAGAAGCATACAAATTCAATTCGCGAAAGAAATTCCGTATGCCAAGAGAGCGTAGTTGCGAGAGTGAAGACCCTGGGTTCATCAACAAACTCGCGAGTATCAAGAGGCGCTACTACATCAATTTAAGTCTCTAGCCCATGTTAGAAAGGTAAGGGAAGAGGCTTGATAGCGTTACTTCCCTATGATGTATTTATCGATATGTAACTTAGATGACGGTTAAGGCGTCTGTCAGGAGCTGCCGCGAACGTGGCAAATGCCCAGAATGTAAGCGCCGGATGATTACAACAACAACAAAAAACCACGAGATTCGTTTCCACGCTTCCGAGCCGGTTGACCTTTCGGCATTGTTGGAGGTTGGCAGGCCGACGGTAGTGAAGGGTGAATAATGTGTATACAAAAGAAGACTACAAGCTTGTCGCTTTTCACTGTTGTTGTTCTTAACGCCTATATAAAGTGGCGGTGTCCAGGACCTTTAGCCTATACATTATAATCGCCCCTTCTACTCAAATTCTCTATCCCCTTCATGGCTCAGCAGCAGAAAACTGTATTCACCGAGAAAGATCTGGATGATATCGCCGTAGTATGGGCGCAAGCCTTGCAGCGCAAACTCCAAGAGCTTGCCAGGGCCGCCGCTCAAAGTTGGCACAAAGAACAGGAGAAAAAGAACGAAGTCCGACGCTTGCCTCGATCTCCCGCATTCTTGAAGCGCCTTTCCTATTTCCTACATCCCGAGAACCAGAGGAAAGCGAGGGCGCCTGTCTCCTCGATTAACAGCTCGGGCCCTAGGAAAACGTATTCAAGTCCTGTTTCAACCGCTCCTGAAGTCACTCTCTCCGTTTCTCACTCGGCTAATAACCTGGTTGCCGAAAGAAAGCAATCTCTGAACTCCATCCAAAGCGACCCACTTCCTGTAAACCAATCTCACGCCGCAAGTGATGTATCCATACCTCAGAAGCGCCTCACAACTTCTGCCCGATCCCGAGTGGGAGGCCCACAGGAACGTGACGCATACTCCCCACAACCCTTGACTCCTATCCTCATTCCCAAAATCGCCCAAGAGGAGCAATCCGAACTCCAACAATCTGAGTTCCTCACCGTACCGCCCTGGCCCAGTTTGCCTCATGGGCCATCCTCGCCAGTAGTCGATTCTATGGACGTCAAACATGGGAACATGTTCCAGGGTCCCACCGGATCTTCCCCTGATTTCTCTCATGGTGCCGAATGCTCTCCGTCAGGTTTCTCTAAGGATGACCTCTTGAATGACCAGTGGCTCGGTTCACGGACAAGTGGCTCAGACGCCTTGATTGAATCTCCCTACTATGACGGCACTTCGGAGGCCTCGCCATTAGATTATCGCTCTCTAACAGGCAAGCCGCTAGACGTGGATTCATGGGCACCCACAGGCTGGATAAACGAACCTACTAGTAGCGAGAATACCCTAATCCCTCCTACGACACAAGGGGCTTCTCGGGGTTGCTCACCATATCTGTATACCAACTCGCATCCTCAGAATGGCAATGTAGAATCACCTTCGACCGGGTTCAGTGTGCAGCAAGTTCAGCAGGACATGGAGCCTCAACAGTTTCTATCTTCCGGGTTTCCCGTGACTGCAATGACCCTCAATATATCAAGAGACGAGTGAGTCTAGCTCTATATGGCATGACATAATTTGACTTTGTTAACCTCGAAGCACACTGGCTACGGCTTCTGGACCAGAAGTCTCCCCCTCATGTTTAGTCCCTCAACCACATAGCACTGGGAGTAACTCCACTGTCACGACTCCCATTTCAGGTCCCCAATTCCATCAGCCTCAACAATACTGGGACATCTCCACAGCGGCTGAGCACCGGCATCTAGATCATACCACTCTCCAACGCCTTGTTACCGAACCCATGATTTTAGCTTCGCCGACCCATCCAACTCAGCATCAGAAATCCGAAATCCAGAAGCGCAAGCTTGGGGAAGTAGAGAATGAAGATCAGTCGGATTCTGTCAGTAGGAATGGAATAGAGGGGTCTGCCATTGAACATCCCACAAAGAAGGCCAAACATCTGAACCGAGCGCCCAAGGTGGTCCGCGGAGATATCAAATACCAGCAATGGCCTGACCAAAGAACATAGACTGCCTGGATCGAGGAAATGGAAGAGTCGCATTAAGATCCATATACTATCGTTGCACATGGATAATGGACTAAATGGACTAAATGGACTATAGACCACACTACCTGTTGTTGAGATATTATAGCCACACAGTGGTGATATTGCCCGCATTGCACAGTAACTTAGAGGACTGACACGACTCATAACGAGCTTTATATATGTAGAGATCTTGTTCGGAAGAAGCGTAACCATTGAATATCACGCCGTTGTGGTCTTGCCCGTGATCCCTTGTTACGGAGGTGCACTCATGAAACCGATGAGGACTGCAGGTCCGGCGCCGATCAACAAGACACTAATGTTTCCGATAATAATGGAGCATAAGGAGGGACACTTGGAAACATGTAGTGAATGATCAAAGCAGCGCGCAAGGTGTTAATCCTCGACTTCCCAATCATTCTACCATTACTTCATTAGCCACACTGAGAGCGTCCGGGCAACTGCCCTGGTTCTCCGTTTCAACACGATCGTCAATCAACCCCCGACGACGGCGAGACCGGCCTTGTGTGTGACGCACTAGTCATCGTTCACACCTTTCAGAAGCGCACAAAATACCGTAACGCGGGGTGCGAGTTACGACTTGGGAAGATGGGCTTGCTCGGCTGCCTCAGGCTGTCGTGGTTGGGTAGAAGGTTTCTGGGTATGGCCTCGATACCAATTGATTCACTGATCCCTAAGATTTCCAGTATTAGTGTCTGGTAGACTGTGCCCCTGCTTCTTAGCTTGCTGGTCATGGTTTGAGTATCCAAGGAAGGCAGTTACACTAGCGTACCTTCGGACCCTTTCTCCAGCAGCGGCCCAAGGGTGACTAGTTCTAGGCACTGTTTCTGACTGCCTAGCTTCGTCCTCCAGGGCTGGGGAGTCAGCATCGTAACAACTTATACGCCTCCCACGATACGTCGGCTCCTACTACCACATGCTCAATGACCCCACCATTTCTCGCCTCGGTTGACCTTAATCATTCCTGATGATATAGTTAGGACTATCTCAGGTTGCGACCTCTGGAAAAGGTTCTCCGCGGAGTCCGACATGGGGCACGAATGGCTACCATGAAACTAAATTATCAAAAGTAACATCGTCACTGGGAAGGATGTGAGTTCCTTGTCCATGGAACAGTATATGGCGGTCTGAGACGACAGAGTAGAGTTGAATACCGACTATTACTATGCCGTACATCGTATACTCTATATTTATCCAGTTTCTAAGGGAGGGTGAAGGCGCGAACGGTCTGACCGGGAGACTGCGGGCGCACCAGGTGAGACTACACTCGCCAGGGATGCCCCATTTTGCAGCATGTAGGGGACAACAGAGAAGAGCAGATCCTTTAGCCTCTGCAAATGCACGTCTCACCTCCATGCCGGTTTTGACAGGGGCATCAGGTGGACAGATCCATCGTCGCATCGAAGGTGATACCGAGGCTATACTTGTGCTCAGCTTCCCGCTATTATTAACATTGCCATGCATACATATGTGCCGAGTAGCGAGTAGCGGTTTCACGATCGAGAACAATGATCATCATAATCTACTGTTGGGCAGCCGAGCTTAAAACTACATTACTTCCAACTAAGGGAAAATGGCGCCAACATGACAGCAAGACGTCCCCAAAAGCCGAAGACAGGAAATGCAGCCGCGATTTTACCTTCTAGTATCGCATTGCTTTCTGTTTCCGCGGCAGCCACAATAGGCTGCGTGGCGGAAGAAAAGGGTGATTGGAGAGGCAGAGGTTTCAGGGAAGATTGCATCTTCGCCTCGAGCCGAGCTAGGGCTTCTGCATAGCCAGACGCAAGTCCAGCAGATTCATGCTCCAACCGCTTGATCATCGCTTCAAGTTTCTCCCGTTCCGACGCTAACTCTCTCCGCGATTCCTCGTCCCGCAACCTGATCGCTTCCTGCATCTCTTCTATAACTGCTCGTAGATCATCTTTGTGGCGCATGGAGCGCTCCCTCAAGTCCTTATCCAACTCCCGACCGGCTTTTGTGGCACCAATATCCATGCCTGCTTCAAGCTCTTCCTGAATTTGAAGCGCCCGTTGAGTCCAGTGACGAGAAAGAATTGAGGAGATGATGGAGCGCGCCGATTCAACCGTGTTGTCGTGTCTTGCCATGCGTGCTCCACGAGCGATGACTGGTTCAAAAAAGATGGGTTTGGTCATCAATTCGACTTCACGGGCTTCACCAGCTGCCCTGTCAATCTGATCCCACATGGTGGTTACGATCACCACGTTGGACAGTGACGAGTCGCCGCACAGATGTCGAAACATGCGAAAATTGCGACCAGAAATGCCACCCATCCGATTATCGATGATCCGATGCATATAGATGATCCCTGCGAGCTTGAAACGGTTCCCTCGACTATGTTAGAGGTGCCTGGTCAGCGTATTCTTTCGAATGAAGGCTGCATAACTCACAGGAGGGAGAGGGACGCGGCGACCATCTTCAACACGTCGCTATCCGTGATTTTCGTGTCGTCGAAACCGGGTGTATCGATCAAGATGACTTGCTTTCCATCGACATCAAAGCAGGAGGTGAAATGCACCGAGTCCGTACACGACTCAAGCTCGCTCCCAACCCTGAAGTCGGAACCAGTAACGAGGTTAATGAACTAGGAATGCGCTCAAGATGAGATGTGATGGGCTGCTACTAGAGGTTCTAGGACTCGTACCGTAGACTTTCCAGTGCCCGTCGGTCCCATTACGCTACTCGTCCAGAAGCTAATAAGTACTGAGTTCTGTCCTATGGGAGCATACGTACGCGATAGCGAAAGTCTCCTGGTCCTCCCATGCCACCTAAACGACACGTCAGTAACCGTCCCAGCGAGGGGGCGAGCCTTACAGTTCGTTCGCCAGATGATTCGCTCATTGCTAAATCCGAAGGAGGGACAAGGCTGCTCGACAAAGGAAACTATAAGAGATCGAGCATGGTGTAACAGGTGGTTTCTTCATGGCGGGTTGCCATTACCAAATGGCAAACACATGTCAGATAGGTTCGATCGCAGAAGCTGAGATAGATAGCACAAATATGATACTAATGTTTCACAAGCATGTCCGATAATGTGAGTGTAGGGGTCCTTGCCACCTTCATGATGTGCTGAACCTGGCGCCACAATGGGAAAGGTAAACATATGCAAATTTCTTCCAGTCGCAGGCTCAAAACTATACTTATTGAACGGAAAAGTGACGCTATGTCCGTGCCAACCCAGGCGATGATACGATCTCGCGTTTTGAATCTTGATATATTTCATATCCTTGCTTATGGAAGAGAACCTGCTCGTCACCGTGGCGAAAGTCTTTCCTTATCCATTCTTGTTGCTTGTCGGAAAACTGCGTAGAAGTTGATATCGTCGAAAGCCCGTACCTTCGGTGCATCTTCTACAGGCCCCTGGTTTCACCAGAGGCACCGGCTCTATGGTATGCGAGAACAAGCTACCAAGAAAGTACATTCCTTCACATGAGATATCTTATTTGTGTTCTAGATCATCCAAAATTGGCCCTTCTTCCTCAAATTTTGCAGGAGAACGAACGAAGAAAAGCAGATTTGGGCTCATACCAGAAGGCCACTCCAGGAGTGCTCGCACTCCACCTTGCACACGAGGTAAGACGAACGTTACCTCTGAACTATTGGGCATGCCCATCAATGTGATCATCAGGCGTAGAGACGGTGTCATCATGTTAGAATATACAGCCCATTATCAAACCAATCAAGGATGCGCCGCCGGAAAACGCTTAAATTCTTGCTCGGAAACTTGGGGTTCCGAATTTTCTGACCCATGTCCCAGCTCCAGCTGTATATAGACGACGCTAATCCCAACATCCAATGCACTCCTCCGAGTGCTTGGTCAGACAACTCGTCTGAACTCTGGACGAGTGGACATTCCAAGGTCGTTAATCAGTCTCCTGGGGCTAAGCTGCAATTCACTTTCAATGGTACTATCCGCTCTTCTGGAATCGTGACAACAATTAATTCCCTGATAGGTACCACGGCGATTTTTCACGGGGCGTCCTTGAACGATTCATCGTTCACACCCATTATCGACGATTTACCCCAGCCGAGGTATACGTTGCCCACATCCAATCCGCCGTCGTACGGTGAATGGTATCGTACTCCGGCGCTTCAACCAGGCCCGCACACTGTAGTTATTAATGACCTTCCAAAGGTCACACTCGATTACATTATTGTGCTGGTTGATCCTAGCACCGTTTTTCAAAATACGCCAGTCTTAATCAGCGACTCCGACCCGGCCATCACTTACACTGGAGCTTGGCAACAGGATTACAGCCGTTTCAAGTCTCTCCAACCCTTCACGTTCATCGGCGACTATAGTACACGCTCTTCATGTAACCCTGGAGACACTCTTTCGCTGGATTTCTCCGGTATGCGCCTGTAAAATGAACTTCTATCCGCATAATGTTGCTGACGCTCTTTTTCAGGAACTTCGATCCAGCTATGGGGAGTTTTTGACTGGCAGTCCATTGGCAGCGTGACTGCAACCTTTATCGTCGATGGCCAACAAGTAGCGGAGACGCCATTCATGGCGGATACAACATCCCAAAACAGAATCTTCGGCGTGCAAACCAACTTCCAGCTCTTCTCCAAGAACGACCTCGCCGCTGGTTCCCACAACATCCTAGTGAACATCACTGATTGCACGAATCAACGGTTCTCCCTTGACTATGTCACATATCAGCCGACATTTACCTCTGGAAGGGGTAGACCGACGGCATCAACCTCTCCCGATCATCGACCGGGGTCATCGTCGCATTTCCCCACTGGGGCCATTGCTGGAATTGTCATTGGCGCTATCGCTTTGGTCGCCGTTGCCGGCTTAATCTTCTGGTTTTGCAGGAGGAAACGAAGGACCTCCGCTGAACCCTTCCCAACTTCATCGTCCAGTCTGGCTGTCACGAGAAAGGAAGAGGTTCCTCCGCATATGAGGCAACTGAGGTCGCCGGCATCCAGGGAGACATTTCCCGGTACTACGATTGATCTCACAGAGGGATCAACTACGAATGGAACCTGGATTGTTGCTCCTAATCCACCTGACTTTCGGAATATCAACGAGCTTGTCACGGCATTCCCGCCACCGGCTTATCCCACTCCTAATGCAGCAATCACTACCTCGGACAGCACGATTGAAACCACGGGTAGCAATACCAGCAGAAGTCCGTCTTGATTTTTGATTACCTCATTTTCTGTATGTACTCATCCACTCGCTCGTCCTTCGCACATGAATGCCCACAGAACTAGGGAGGTACAAGCGCATAAGCGGGGGTGTGCGTTCGTCCATTACCAAGATACTCAACCAATAGCTCAGTAGGAACGTCCAGTGTTATCCATTGTCCGTAGTTAGTTGTACACGGCTAAACCATATCACACCCCTCTGCTAGGACTACCTATATCCAAATTTGATTCTGGTTTCCGTCTGTGCACTTCCAAGTTTGCACCGGATTTCCGTTATCGAATTTACCATCTGTCAGATCAAGGCATAGTCCTAGATACAGAGTGGTTGAGAATCAATTCAGTCAGGCTAAAGTAGGATTGCTGGATGTACCTTTCCCCGTCAGCGCGATACGGTTGTCATCAGTCCAGTACCACTGCTGTGCAGCGAGGCCTTTGTAGCATGTCCAAATCTTCATCTTCACACCGTTTGCAGGGTCTGTCAAGAAAGAGGTATTAGGAAATGGAAGCATTTATGAGAAAGAAGTGGGCGCACTGGATCCAGCATCAAGGCAATAATTGGTTCCAGAAACACGGACCATTCCGTTTCCGCGAATGATGGACCACATCTGAGCCTGAGTTCCGTTACAATCATAGCTGAAACGATGTCATCATGCTGTGTCTATACCCTTCTCAGCGGTTGAGATATATTTTCTCACATCTGCACAGGCGTTCCATTTGCAAATATGCCGCCTCTCACATCAAGACACTTGTTGGGGTTGCCACCAGGATTGATGAAGTCGGGTCGCGACTGGTAGTTAGGAATTTCACCTGTTGGGCAGAAACTAGATGGTGATCTCATGAATTCCAGAGTTCACGCATACGAAAGAAGAAATGAACACGCACGTTACGGTGAAACCACTGGGAATGTGCGGACAGCTGTACAAAGGCGGTTGTGGTGCGACAGTACCGGGATTTGGAAAGCTAGTCGGAGGCGACGTGTATGCGTTCGGGCAGTTGTTGTAAGCACAGTCAGCGTTTACACAGAAGCCCATGCGCTACTCCCTTAGCGTTAAGGGGCGTCTATCATTTTGAACTCAAGGACAAGGCATACCGAGGGAGAGTTGATGGGTTTGATGTTTACGTCGACGTTGATCCAGTTAGGGTCCCTGACAATGTAATAATAGCTCGACTACATGAACACCGGAGATTCCCGATGGGTGAAGGGAAGGTGTGTCTCATCAGAGATCAATTTATCCATCAGAACCAACTGGTACTTACAGGCCCGTAAAATCCTGCCCTAGTTGTACCAGGTCCCGCAGGATTGCCTCGATTTAGATCAGTGTAGATGAGGCCACTCCAGCTGTCAGGAAAGTCGCGTGTGGTACTCCCTCCAAGCGCGGGGAGTGCACCTTGGGACTGTCCATTGATGTAAATAGTAGCATTGAAGGGGCAGTTATTGACGATCTCAAAATGACGGATCGCCTTAACAGATGTGAAAGCGCCGAGGAGGAAAACAAAGACAAGATGAGAGAGTCTGAACATCATGGAACTGGTCATGAACTCGAGTTCTGAGACGACTCGAGCTCCGGACACAGGCCTATTCTCCTTTTATACGGTACCAGTGCGAACAACTCATGGTAGCATTGTATTGCTTCCGCCTCAGTACTCCCGCACTTACTTCATCTTGACATGTTGACAAGCGGCCAACCGTCCCCGCACTTCGACTGAATTAAGGTGGCAAAAAGCGAGATGCAGCATTCAAGGGCTAATATATTGCTGCCCTTTAGAAGTTCTTGGCAGGTCCCAACATATAACCCTCCGATACAACGGCGGTAATCATATGACCGTTGGGAGATGTAACGTATAGGTGCATGTTTACAGTGTGTTGTTGTAACAGAATTACACATCCTAAGAGTACAAAATCCAGAGCACGGGAAGAGTCACAAAATCGATTGGCTTACCTACCTACTATTATCACAAGCTGCTGTTATGGGTTGTGTTAGTAGGTGTAACGAAATGTGTAAGTAATGAAAACACACAGCGTTTGGACTTCCTTTCCGATTCGGTCTGATGTCCAGCCCCGGCCTGGAAGCTGTCGAACAGGGAGGAAGACTTGATGCCATTGATTTTCTCCAAAGAGTTGGAGCGGTACTGTAGGCGACTGCTACAATACGGCCATACTGTCCCCGCACATCGGGCCGAGCACACCGCACCATGAGCCAGGAAAGGGTGGTCATCCGTAAAGCAAGAACTTACCAATGTCTGATTGGCGTAATAGTGAGTTCCGATTGGACTTTTCAAAATTTAAGCTCTTACTGATTGGGATCTGTTACGTTGATACGGAAGGCTTAGTACCTGTCTTCTCGAGCACCGTATGTATATTTGTCGCCATCACAGTACATGTTTGGTCTGGCATCAGCTAGATGGAAGCGGATTGACACTGTAGTACTCGGCGTCTCTTGAATTCGAAGGCGCTTCGTCAGACCGTCGACTATCACTTACTGTATGGGAGCATCCTGCATCTCCGAAATATAACAGCTAGCCGACAATTCAGATTATAGATGTATTACATATCGGGCGGCCGAGATCTCGTGCCTTGGGCGACATAAGGAGATCAATGTGGATCGTGGTTAATTTAAATACTGAAATTCAAGGGCCTATTCACTGTCACTGGAACCTCTCCCGCCAACCTGGCAAACCATTGTCACTGTCCACTCTGGCCTGTTTCGTTACTCTCCTTGTATCATGCACCAGCAGCATGACACTGTCTCCTAGTGTTGGCTATCCTTCGGTCGCAGCAGATCATCAGGTTCTGGGGTCTCCCGCTCGAAGTGGTTGCGGATTTGGTCACCCAAGAACCTGCATGCGGGTACCCTACGAAATAAAATGTTAGTGTCAAGCACGATCGGGTAGAAAGCACGAATGAAAGCATAGCTGTGGTGAGGAATCATGATATCCGTCGTCCTCTTGGCTTTCAAGTCAACCTCAAGCATTTCGTTCCACTTCAGTGGTTGTATTCCAGGAACATTTAGCAAGATTCGGTTTTTGCCATGTTACATCCTCCCGGAAGCTCAACTCCGAGCCGTACACGCAAACTTGCCATTAACAATAAACACTTCATATGTTACACTCACAAGCGTAAGTTAGACCACGAGGGGAAATGAAAGCAAAGAACGACGGCGAAAACAATTAACCACTTAACGAACCCAAGCTCATTCAATGTCGCAGACAAACAGATAACATTATACCGCAATGAAAGAAAAAAAAAGATGAACTAAAGCCACAAGGTCAAGAGAAGAGAAGAGATTTTATACCCAGTCCGAATAACAAAACAGAAAATCAAATCAAACCCCAATAAAACGTAAGAACAAAACACACGAACTATGCCACATAACCATACGATACTTCATACCTTATGTACGCAGGCTACCGACCCCAGGAATCCCACTCCCGTCGTGATGAAGCCGGGGGCAATCGCTGAGGCCACACACGGTCCCGATAATCCCTCTCCCTCTCTCTATCTCTATCTCTATCCCTGTCTCTGTCTCTATCCCTGTCTCTGTCTCTATCCCTGTCTCTGTCTCTATCCCGCTCCCGATCACGATCAAATCTATCTCTCTCCCTCTCTCTTTCCCTACTCAACTCCCTCTCCCTCTCCCATTCTCTATCACGTTCATCAACCACCCTCCTCTCAAACCCTCTCCTCTCATTCGCAGGCCTCTTCGGCACCCCACTCATTCCCATCGCCATACTAGTCCCCATCATACTCATCGGATGCGAAGAACTAACATGATGATGATGGTGATGATGTCCCAATCCAAGTCCTACAGGAGGCCTCGAAGGCAACCCCGCAGCCGACGGATCGGGTATACTCGACGACTTAATCATCGTAGGGAACGTAGTCTTGGTAGGCGTAACAGGAGTAGACGACGTCGGTGTATTCGAGGTCGTACTAGCCGCGCTGGAAGGTGGTTGAGGTCGACACGGTATGCTAATGTTCGCAATGGTAGAACTCGCATGAGTCGGGGAAGCAGAGGAAGAAGGCGATGATACATGTCCATTCCCACTCGTAGGAACATTCCCATTAGCGAATGAACGAGAGAACGCTCTGGGTGCCTGAGGCGTCGACTTTCCCTGTTGTCCACCATGACCAGACGGCGACATCGAGGACGCAGCTGACCCAGAGTTCGTCGCAATGGGTGGAGCAGGTAACGATGCTGACGCCGGCAGAGGAGGTAATGACGTCGAGATCGATGGAGGAGCAGGCGGTTTCCCTTGAGTGCGTCCCGACGGTGGAGGAGGTTGGGGTGGAGGAGACGTATTAGGTGGAGGTGGAGGAGACCCGGCCTTCCCAGCATTCGCTGAGGGTGCCCCAGATCTCCGTGTCATCCCCATCCCCATCGAGTCTCGAAGCGCCGCGGGTCCAGTGGGAATTTCGATGGTGGTCGATTTGAGCGCTCGTGGTCCTGTGGGCGTATTGGCATAACCACCACCAAAACGTCGGAGAGGCTCGCGGTGGGCACGTGGGGCAGTTGGGATGGAACTCATAGCCGCCACTGTTGTGGGTGGGGGTGCTGGTGCTGGTGTGATGGCGGGTGGAGCAGAGGACATCGCGGGAGAAGACGAGGACAGACGAGGGATTGGTGGGCCGGTTGCCGCTGGAGTCAGCATTGATGGGATTTCACCATCCTCCTGTGATGGTATCCTCGAGTGAGGGGACGTATCGGGGATAGGGGCAACAGGCTGCTGAGTTTTGGGGGTTGGATCATTGAGAGGAGACACGGACTGCTGGACGGGTTCTTCTTTCGCATCTATATAAAAGCAAGTCAGACGGTTCCTCGAGAAAGATAAAGAAAAGTGACGCACCTAGTGCCCACCCAAGCCGCTGATTAAAACGTTGCGCAAACTCCTTCTCTTTCCGAGCCCTCTCCATCTCCATCTCCCGTTGCCTCTCTACCCTCTCCAACTCCTCCTTCCTTTCCCTCTCCTTTCTTTCCCTCTCTTCTGCCTCCTTCCGCTTCTGCTCCCGTTCCCGTTCCTCCAACTCCGCCAACTCCTTCTTCCGCTTTTCCAGCTCCTCCTTCTCCTTCTCAATCTCCTGCTGTATGGACATCCAAAGCGGGTGGCTATGCCGCATTTCAGAAGGAAGCTTGACAGGTAACGACGTGCTAGTTGGAATGGCCTTCGTTGGCTCCGGTTTTGGACCAACCTATATTAAAATCAGTACACTGCAATAAGGCAATCTCAACCGTCGACTCACCTTGACACTCGACACACTCCCACCCACCAAAGGTGACACATTCACAGTACCAGTTAAACCAGGAATACCCCCTCCCGACGACGAACCAGAACCCAATCCAGAATCCGAACTCCCAACAGGCCCCAACAACGACGAACTCGAAGAACTCAACGCCTGAATCGCCGCCGCAACACCACTCGGCCCAATCTTAGGAGATCCCTGCAAGCTCTTCACCGGAACCATAGGAGAAGCATCGGCGCTCTGGGCAGAAAGCGTCCCTCCTTCTTCCCGTTGCCGTTTTCTCCGTGCTACGAAATCCTTCAGTGACAATTTGACTTTCGGTGGGGCTGGAGGTGCTGGTGATGTTTCCGGCACTGGTGGCGGTGCTGCTTCGGACGTGGGTGCGGGTACTGGTGTTGGTGTTGATACAAGTGCCGGGGAAGGTTCGCGTTCGTGTGGAGGTATCGGCTCATGCGGCGGCGGCGGCGTGTGGTGTTGTGCAAGTGTGGGTTCAGAGTTGGGTGATGAAGGCGAAAGAAGTGATTCTGGTTGTGGTGGAGCTGGTCGAGGAGACGCCGGAGCATAAGGTGGTGACGGAGAAAGTTTTGGGGGAGATCGAGGCGTTTCAGGTGGTGGTGTAAGAGCGGGGTGTGGTGGTCGAGGTGGAGGTGTCACAGGCCGTTCATCATCAATCGTCATGTCATCATCCCCTTTGGGTATAGGGATGAGAGGCGATGGAGCGTCAACTTGGATATGCGGCGGCGATTCTGGTGAGTCTGCTATGGGAGGTTGAGATGGAGGGATGTGAGATGGAGGGACGACATCTGGGAGCTTGGGTTCTCGAGGTGAAGGAGGGGTAGTCACTGCCGTTGACGTTGGAGAAGAATGGCGTCGAGGCGAGTGTGGGGAGCGAGAGCGAGAGCGCGGTGAAACAGATGCGGGAGGTGAGTTTGCCGAGGTGGAAGAAATGTCCACTTCCATTTTTGTCGGGAGTTCCTTCCGTTCGAAAGGGGCCCATGGTTGGAAAGGACTTGGGGTGAGATCGGTACGAGGAGAGACGAGCGAAAGCTGTGCGAAATCGGCAGAGGGCGAGGTGCCGTCAAAAGAGGCGAGGTGTGCGAGATCGGAAGAGGTAGAAGGTAATGGGGGAGGCGGCATGTCACGGACTAGGAAGAATAAGGAACAGGAGAATGGACCAGAAGTGTGATACGCACCATCAACCCGCACATTAGAGCCACTCGGCGCCTCTCCGATACGAATACCCAAGCCCACGCCCGACTCCACTCCAGGATCCGTGCTAGCAAGGCTAATAATGCTCGCCGCAGGACTCTGGGAAGTCCTTTTCTGCATCCTGATCTGCTGCTTCCAGCGCTTGCGCATTTTGGGGGGCATACGATCTTCGGTGATAGGTGGATCCTGATCTGGTGGGTCGGGTTCCGGGAGGGGGCAGTTGTTGTCTGAAGATGAGGACGTGCGGCTGGAGGATCTTTGCATTCGGGGAGGTGCGACAGAGGGTGTGGAGAATGAAGTAGCTAGAAAGGGATGAGAAAGAGCAAAGTTTGAAAGCGACGGAGACTCACGAAGTAGAGTAGATCTTGCAACAAGGTCGTCATGAACGAGTCCGTTGAGCCTTGCCTTTCCTTTGCCCTTCTTGGGGCTGGGAGAGGAGGGTTCAACGACGAAGGTGGGGAGGGGATCAACACGCATCTGGTTGTTGTCATCCTCGCACATTTCAACACCGCCCAGACCGCCCGCAAATGGAAGTTTTTCCCGGGTACGAAAACCTCGCTTTTTTCCAACAAGGGGACCGAGATCGACAGGGCGTGGGGAGGGAAGTTGGGAGGGATCGGCATCGACAAAGGCGGCCATCTGGTTGAGGGCACAGTCCCTAGCCTTTGATCCACAGGCGCAGGTAGTGAAAGTGGAGGAGAGGGCGTGGAGGATATTGGACATTTGATTACGAAGGCGTTGAATCTGATGTGGGCTGTCAGAGGGAGACGGGTGGCTGAGGCATGGGTAAGACGTGGAATAATAAGAAAAGTAGGGGGACTCACGAAAAAGTATGAGGAGCCTCGATAAGGGCAGGGAGAGAATGCACGGCGTTGCCATCGTCCCATTCCCAGCCCAATACAACCTCTTCGTTTGCCTTGAGATCCCTGAGAGCGAATACACCAAAGGTGAGGGAATTGTGATTGTCTCGAGGACAGAGGACGGGCCTTAGGACGGCGTTTGGCCTACATCCGCTACGAACGAAGCGAGAATTGTCGCCTGTAATGCGGGCGTCGAGAGCGACATCGAGGGGTGGACCGATGAGATGGACGAAAGGCTTGGGCATGCCTAGGTGGGCGTAGGCGTTGAGGGGATCGGCAAGATAGGAGGAAGAGGGGGTGATGGAGGAAGTAAATGGAGCGATAAAGTGATGAGAGGGAACGGGAGCAGCTGTGTGGACGGCGTAGGTGGGGGGTCTGACGGCTGGATTTGAAAAGAGGGAGAGGGAGGGGTGGGCGAGGGCGACGGGGGGAATTTGTCTGAGGGTTGTTGGGGAGGGCTGGTGATCTGGTGGGAGGGCGACGGGGACAGTTGGGTGGTCAGATGGAGGGTCGAGGGCCGTGATGCCTCGCCAATGGTGAGCATGCCGGAGAAGTTTTGCGCGGGCATCTGGATGGACAATGTCGGTAGTGATGGGGACATAGGCGTGTGTGGAAGGCTCTTCGATGTCGGGGTGGTCGTCGTCATGGGAGAGGGAGGGTCGTCTACGTCGCTTGGGCTGAGTGGGTTCTGCGATGGTGGAAGAACGACGATGCTTGCGGTCGATGCCTGGGGACGATCGTCTACGGTGCTTGTCGAGCTCGCGGAGCTGGTCGCGGTGTCGTTGGAGTCTTGTGCGCTGGAGACGCTCTGCAGCATCTCTGTCGACCGGGCGAGGATGGCAGACCCAGCATCTCCACTCCTCGGGAACGTCAGCGTCGACAATGCCAAAGCAGGCGGCGTGGCACCAGCGGGAACAGGAGTCACAAGCGATAGAGAAACCGTCGTCGTAGTCGAGACCGCAAATGCAACGTATGGCGTCTTCGTCTGCCTTGCGCTTGAGAGGGACTACACCGTCATCCATGCCATCCCACAATCTCACAAACAACGACACCTCCTCCCTCTACACATAAACACCCTTATACAGCTGACTCAGCATCACCACTCATTATAACTCACATGCCTAATCCTCTTATCACAAACTCTTCCAAGCCCTATCAACTCGTGTTAGCGTTACTGGAGAGGGGTTGGAAGGGAAAGGCTCGAATCCAAAAAGCGTGGACCTAATCAGCAAGGGTTTGGTGGAACTCGGTCACAACTGGGCAACTCGTAGCGGACGCACCTTGTTTCCACCGTCCTAGGCCACAGCCGGATCCGTCTAAAGAGGAACCAACCATGTCAAGGTAACCCCACACACCCAAAAGTGACAAACCTACTCCACAGGAGAAGAACGCACAGAAGGCCCATCCTCCACCTCCACCCACAAGTTGGGGGTTAAGTTGTATTCGTTGTATCCACTGCAGCGCTTTTATACTACGAGTTCTCCGAGGTCCGGACTAACTAAATGATACAGAAAACCAGAAGAAAGTCAGTGATGATGGAGAGAAGGAAAATGGAATTATTGCATCATAACCCCGAAACTTCATCCCCTCGAACTAAATACCAACGTCGCGAGATCCTCGAGACACAGGAAACAACGGACACTCTTAGAATACAATCGGAGGTCGGAGGGACGAGTATGATATAGTGTGCGAGTGGTGTCGTTCCGCCGTTGGCAAGTTCCGAGCCACCTTCCGAGTGCGGAAGGTAGTGGTTAGGTAGGCGATGTCGTACGGATGCTCCGAATGCGTCGCGCCGTTGTGGAATGGAATTGGCGGATGTCGAAGTAATGGGAGGAGGATGATTTCACAACCAGCCGGCATCCAATCTCCACATCAACCTCCCATTTGTCAGGCAGCATCTTTCTAGACACATGTCCTTCTATACTCCAGAGAGTCAACTGTTGTTGGAAGTAGCAATTGCGTCATCTTCCAACTGTGAGTCCAGGAGACTTGCCAGTTATTCTTAATGGTATGAAATTTATCTATAACAAAAGTAGATCCACATACTGTAGTACACTAGATCTGACCTATTTCCAAGTTTGAGAGTGCTCACTGCAATTAGTAAGCATTCCCCAAGTAGCCAACCCCTGACTGCTGGCCAAATCCCAATCAATAAATCACACCCAAATATTTCGTAGCCCTTCCTTGAATGTTCATGTCATTACCCAACCAAACTTGAATGCAAACACGAATCAAAAACCGCATGTTGCAAACCTGTGCATTGCGAATACGCACAACTACTAAACATGAGACAAGAAAATGGCAACATATCACACGCATGGACGTCATTGCTATCCCAAAGAAACGTAAACCCTAAAGCCCGTTACTCTGATGACACCAAAAGACCGAAATTTCCCTCCCTGCTTACAATCTTCCTATCCACCAACCGTATCCTCGTCGTCCGGACTCAACGTCAAAGCACCGATCACCTAAATATACCTACACCAACACCCTCCGCCTCCGCCTCCCTCGTCGTCCCAAGCGCAGCCACGGCAGCCTCCTCACATCCAAGCCACTCCAACCACTCCGCCGCATGATACACGGCCCTCCGCATCGGCCAAGGCTCAAGCTCCAACACCCCACCAATGCCCCCACCCTGCCTTGGTCCAGATCCAGCAGTATTATGAGAAGGCACCGCTGACGAAGCGGATGTAGTAGAGTGTGGATGTGAATGCGTCACCGCGTGTCCATGACCCTGGCTAGATCCAGATGCGTGTCCTTGAGGATGTGCCAGCGCAAGTGCATGCAGGTGTCCTCCATGAGCATGATTCGGTATATGATGATGTGTAGGTGTCGTTTGCGTTGTTCCCTTATTCGATATCGATGACGATCCGAGGAGTAGTGACGAGGAAAATCCGCCGGATTGTTTCCTCGTGATCGTCCAGAACCAACTCCCAACTCTGACAACCCTGACTTTGGGGAATACTTGCTCGATGACTGTGTGTACGATCCTCGTGGAGACAGGTATATCGTTCAGGAATACGAACCGTAAATCCGGTGGTAGGCCGGGTTTCAATTGCTAGAGACATCTATGAGTGGGAACGGAGGTGGGTAAAGAAGGAGAGAAAGCATACCGTGAAGAATCCTACGACGTCTTGGCCGATTCCGGCAGCAGGTCCGAGGGCACCGTCCAAGCCGGCACTCAACCTCTGAGCGCCAAGCTCCATGCCGAGAGACGTAACACTACGAGGAATCAACCACCCAGCGAGACCTGGGGCAAGGTCTCTTGGATAAGTCATCCTAACTGCCTTCAGCTTACCAAGGCTAGGTAAAAGACCCCATATCGAAGCATCATAGCCAACAGCTTCCAAGTTTGCGGCACTAATAACGCCTCCTACGCCAGCTAAAGAGGAGGGAGTGATATCGACGACGAGTTGGAGCGTCTGCAGTTGAGTACGTCCTCGAAGGAACGATGTGATCGAAGGAAACAGGTCCTTATCGATAGTTCGACGGCCAAGAGCTCGGACAGTGAATGCGAAATGACGCAGGAAAGGCAATGGGTGAGGATGAATAGGGGGTATGGGGTCCGTACGGAATTGTGTGGACAATGTTGAGCTCTCAAGAAGGGTGCAATCAATTGAAAGAGATTCGAGCTGTCGACCATGAGTAATCAGCTCCGAGATTACCTGTGGTGGCATGTATGGCGAACTAGATGAAACGGTAGACTGGTTGGCTGGGAAGGTTCCGGCAAAGTGAATTCGAGTGAGGTTCCGAATTGATAGTGCATGGGTAGGGAACGCCCATGAAGGAGTAAAGAGGTTTATCGTACGGAGCGTTGTGCGATTGGATGAGACGACGTTTTGGAGCGATTCATAGGCTTGCGTGGAACTGTTGGTTTGCGTTGGCACTGGTGGACTTGTGTATGCGAAATGTGATATACAACGAAAATCGAGGAAAGATAGATCAGCAGGATAATCAGGTGACCTTGGAGGGGTGTTAGCGTGGTGTGGAATCAAGGGCATGTATGCATACGTACTGCAGGGATAATCCGCGGAGGCGCGGGTTCGTGGATTGAAGAATGCGAAGCACAGGTGGCAGACCTTCTGCACCCGAGGATATATGGACATTGCGAAGATTGATAAGCTTTGGAAGAGCGTTTGTGAGCATTCCTGGGCAGACAAATGAGTGTATCTGCGTGGGTCTTGGCCAAAGTACGCGTACCTGTCTGGAATGCGAGACCTCCATCCCTTGTGGAGGCAAATATTCGCAGTGTGCGCACACAATGGGCAAATGCGGGATCCACGATTATCCGTGTGAGAATGTCCGCACTCCGCTGCGCATGGCGTGCCGCATCATCAGCTCTTGCATGAACTTCGTGGCCTCTCCAGTCGTCATCTTGACTACTGTTATATTTCAGTTCGCCGAAATGTAAATCGAGTTCTCGGAAGAGGAGCTGGGATGCAACGCGGGATATAGCGTGGGGCACAAATAAGAGGGACTTGAGATCCCGCCTGGGGAGGAAAAGGACGATTTCCCGCCATATTTCAATGGAGAAACGATCCTTGTTGATTGGAAGAGGGGAGAGCAGCTGATGAAAAAAAAAAAAAGTTAGATTCAACTGGGGCATGACTCCATGATCAGGCACCCACTTTCTCAACAGTTACAGAGCGTTGATGAAGCAGTGCCTTCGCTTCTGGGTTATCTGGCTCAGCGTCGAGTGCTGCTTGGAGATCTGTTGTCATGATATTAACGAGCGAGCGATTGACAAGGTATAAGTGAAAGGGTTACGGACCTTCCTGGGCACTAAAGTGGGAACCATTGGCGAGTCTAGCCCGTGCTCTCAGGATCCTTGCCTTCGCGATTGTCTCGGGAGCAAGCGTGGTGACCTGGAGGCAGGACTGGATTGCGTTCTCGATGACCGTTCTAGATCGTCTGGACAGTGGGCGTGGAAGTCAGCCAAGCGAAAAAGGAAAAACAAGAGCAAATGGGAAGTCGGACAACAGCGCCGAGAGGCCAGATGCTTGAAAACATACCCCTCGAAATGCAGACTCTTAATGGCATAAAGGAGCAATTCGACCTTCTGGTTGTCGGAAAGGCATGACGAGACATCGCGGATGCTGGCATCGAGGATTTTTGGATTGAAGACGTCCATAGGGCCAGCTGGGAGAAGGGCCTTGGGAGAACCAACGAGGGCGTGGAATGGGGAAATATATGTGCACCACTTGAACGGGAAGGCACTGGTGAGGTACACGATTTAACCTGACTCTATTGCTGTCACTGCAACCAACACCGTTGATGCTGCCCCCAGGTCTAGACGAAGCCCAGAACTACCGTCGGTATATCCCGGAACAAATACAGATCAATACCTTCTTCTCCACCACTTCCTCCGAACACACCCCGGTCGTTCTGCACAACCACCACCTCTGGCATCCTCTTTATCAGCCTTCCAGTGCCATTTAACTCTTTGTTCGGCTCCACTTTGTTGAATTTCTGCTAGTGCGTACCTTCCCATTAATGGCAACTCTAACAAATGGAGATCAGAAGCTGGGACCTGAGTGACGTACCCTTGTTCCCAAGGGTCTCACTCAGCGATAATCGCCGAACCGTCTTGAAAAATCGTCAACCGCAACTTGTTCGAACTTGGCACCAACTTCCCATTCCCAGTTTCGCAGCTACAACGATCCCGAAAACCGGCGCTCACGCCGTGTCTTTGCATTCAAAGGAATATCCGCAACTCCAGATAATCCTCCTTACTTCATCTTCTGAAAAGGTGCAAAAGTCATAGATTTGAATGACAACTTCGAAGCATTATTCATCGGGCGCGGCGGTGCCCTTGCACCACCATACTGAAATAGCCCTGAGAGACAAAATAACAAGGCTCGAGCGTGTCTCCTCAAACGAATCCTTACAACATTCTACCGCCGGTCTCGGTCCTAGATCCTTCCAAACCCCCTTCCGTTTATCAAACTTCCGAACTCATCTTCAGAGCTTCTTACCACACTTCCACCTTATTTGACACAACTGCGAATCAGAAACCGAGGGTTCGTACATCCCGCTCTATCCGAATGCTGATTCGCGTGAGTATCTTCTCCTTCGACCCTTTTGTCAGTTCTGGGGTCTGTGTCAATCGCGAGCGCATAGACACGGCTATGCTCTCCGGAATCGGAAGTCTTCACCCTCACACACAGAGACTATCCTTGTGCATCCGAACCTTTGATGTCAAAAACTATTCCGTCGACTGGCGAAGCTCGTTCAAATGTTCCGATCCTTTGGCAGAGGAACCCACGGAAGCTGAACGACCCGGCTAGCGTCTTAGCTCCTCAACAACTCACAACAATCCTGAACCAACATCAGATTGGAAATGTTCGCGAAAGAAGCCGACCGAGATGCATCTACTCTGCACTTGGCGTCATTCCTACCCCGCAAAGTACTAAGTATACTCACAGCCTAGTGTGCACGCCCGCGGTACTAATCGAGTTCGAATGGTTTTGGACAAGTTGCCTGTTCCATTACTCCACTATCTGTCGGTAAACTCCATATAAATGTACCGAGTAACGGCGTTCTTTGCATGGTGCAAAGTCTGGACCAGTCTCATTGGGGAGTGAATTATCACCAACTTGCATTGGTCTCCCCTCGCCTAACCCTCCCTGGATGCTCCCTCTCACTAGTGGATATATCATGGTCAAAAAATCCTGTTCAAGACTAACTCCAGCTTCCTACTTCGTTTGACGGCGCAGGTATCAGACATGTAGAACGCCGGAAAGTGTACGTATGTTCTCTTCGATCCCTTTATTCCCCTCTGTAAAACCGGCCCATACACCTATGGCCACTGTTTACAACAAGAATTTCAGATCACTAAAACTATATTTGCCCAATATGAGCGTGATGCTTATCTGCGTCACCATACACATATACCAGAAGCAAAGCTCGAATGTATCTGCATCATCGGCCCGGAGTCAAGTCATACAACGTCGTTTCAACGACCAAGCTACCTCATTCATGACGCCAGATTACGTTCCCTCCTTTTCTTTAACAAAAGGCCGTTACCTGATGGTCTCCAGCACCACAAAGTAAGCCTTATCGCTACAAATACCGAGATGTTCCACATATACTTTCAATATTTACTCCTCCAAGCGCAACCCCACTTGCGCTCATTAAACCAAAGCGACGAACGCAGCATGAGCTCGATATAGGCTACGCCTCCACGAATTCCCAGCTTAGAAGGACGTCAATATCTGATTCTCATGAATTGAGTGAGTACCCCATGTCTATACAGTCACCGTGGATGCTCCTACACGGATATATTAAAGACTCACAATATCTTTCGAGTTCAATGAAGGGTAATTTGGAGCATGGAATTTTACGTTCTCGCTTGCAGCCGCGTGCTCGGTGGAAATTTCATTCCGATTACATTTCATCCCTTTATAACGTACTTCAGCATCTCCCGTCGTACCTCGCGACGATGTACTATGGCGAAGCTACAGTGACTTGCCAACACTTCGACATCTCTTTGCGTTGAGGCAAGCATGACAGGGCAAAATGATCTCCAGCAGAAAATTCAAAGAACAGGCTGTTATCATCCCCAACAGCCAGTAAGGTGTTCGGATGATGACTTCAACAGCCGTGCCGTATGATCATCAACACTGACTACTTATATCTGTGTATCCTGCAGACATGTGACACTTAGCAATCGATAGTATTGTGCATAAGTACTGATCCAATCACCACCGACGGCTTTTGGAGGCGTCCAGAACGATGGATTTGATGCCCAAAGACCTCCTCACACTTCTCTTACCAGATCAGAGAGTCTTTGTCTGGGTACCCTGACCATACCATTCATTATGCTCATTGCCGCAAAGCATCCATACTTCCTCCATGTTTAACAGTTGATTATGTACTGGGCATTACGATTGTCACCCCAATCCTTACCCTTAGGAGCAGATGGTATTTATTGTTCTGCAGGTTGCTTGGTTAACCAGGGTCGAGCGGTTCTCCTCCTATGTATGCATCCTTATTTTGGATTCTCCACTCCCCTGGTCTCGGCGCTCCCCTAACTCCAAACTTGCACGAAGTCTACCATCTTCCCGAACAGCACTCTATTTTTAGGGTTATCGCTGACACCCAATCAATGAGATCTCAAAATATAAAAGGGTGTCGCTCACTTCCTTGATCCCTCCGTTACTACCAGGCATCTCATCCAACGCGTAAGTCTACCACAACCTTCGGATCACTATCGTATAGTTGAAGGTCCCAGAGTTGGCGAGGAAGCTTTGGGAACCACCGCATATAATGACCGACAAGGTTTCTGACCTGAGCTTGTATCGTGACAGCAACAGGAAAAAATGCACGTTGTGAACGTAAATAGAACCTTCTTATCGCAGTACCATGCTTCTTTCCAGGGTCCAAATGGGGGAAAGGTGGGGAGACGGCGATTGGAAAGTTGTCACCCATTCATCCGACAAAAATCGTTGAAACGGTTACAGAAACAATGTGAATGCGGAGGTTTCCATACAGACCCGGAAAACCATATCTGCAAAGGTACGTTTCCGTTAATAATACACTTGTGAACGTCTTTTGATAATGACCAGTCCAAGACCACCACAATGCCGCACCAACCTTGATACACCCTCAGGGCAAACCAGGAGGCACTAAAGGTACCCGTATGATCAAGATTACGACCAGTAAGGCCGTCACTGAGACCTGAGGGGTGGACCGTTACCTGTTTGATCTCCTTCTCATCTTCACATCTCTTCAGTCAACCATGATCAAGTTCTTCCGAATTCAGTAATGACTTCCACCTTGAGGTCCACATCGAAATCCTGTGCTCCAGACCTTCGCAGAAGCATCGACCTATGGGAGGATTACCAAGCAGGGAAGATAAGTGAGTAGCTGTGTTCACTTCCCGTTCAAACTTTATTCATAGCTTCGCCATTCAGGTCCCAGCTGAAAGGCCGTGTATCAAATGAGCAGTGATCAACTCCTATCCTATGAATTTACCAGGTGAAGTCAAATCCCGCACGGGGGATAAGGTAAAATACTTAATTCCCCAACTGATTTTGTCTGGCTGAACCATTGGGAAGAAGGGAAGAAGTTCCCTACCCCGTCCTCGTTGACTTGGCGCGCTGTACCGGGCGCCGAGGTAGACCATAACGTGATTAATGTTGGAGTAATCCCGGTACACCGAGCTTGCCCTTGACGGACCTCACACGGACTATCTTCTCCGTAGATGAAGGGGGTTCCATCAGCAGCAAATATAAATCAAACGAATTAGAACTGAGATAATGCGAAGTGCCTGGCTGCCCAGAGCCCCTGCACCCCTGAGGAAGGACAAGAGGTTACTCTTTGACCACCTAAGAGCCTGCTTCGTCGCGGGCGCTGATAAAGCCTTGCCCTGAACCCGTCCCTTTGGAGGAAGAAACGTAATGACAGGAAGTCTATATCTTGCCCGCGTTCCCTGCAAAGAAGCTTGCGCCACAAGATCCGAAGCAGGGTGAGAAAATAGGCAAATGATGAGATTAGAGATCGTGGAAGCTAGGCACGTAGTTTGTAACACGAACGTCTAAATAAGTTGCTCTATACGCTATCGATAATGTCTTGTCTGGCGCCAAGTTGCCTCGTCTTCCATCAGCATACACTACTTTTTTCCTTCAGTCGACACCTGATCTCATGGTATGCCCATGTATTCTTCTGAACCGCCCTAAAAGGGTTATAGGGTTATATATATATATCGGCATCCCCGATGTTCGGAGCTTGGTTCTATTTCGCACCGAGCGCTATTTATTCCCTACGTCTCTGCCAACTTGTTACATCCACCTTCCGTGTAGGATATGGCTTCATATTTCTCAGCACGCATATAGACGTTGTTTTCAAGGTTCCCCGGATAACGGAAGCCCACCACTTGAGGACAGAAAAGAAATATGCTGTATAGAGTCAGAGCCTGATTATAGAATTAGTCGTTGTTCTTTTTCCATTTCGGGTCAATTTTCGCGAGTTTTCACATCTCGTGTATGACGGAGAGGTTTAGGAGTAAGGAGATACGTTTTGGGGTGTGAATAAATTTAGTATTCAGGCATGGTAAGGTAGGGCAAGATCTAATATATCCCAACATCCAAGGTTTCGTGGGGAAAGGGAGTACGCAGACAGGTCACCCACTGATGCATTGCTGTCGCTTCATGCCAAAGGGCTAGCCCCAAAGTGGTTTGCTGTATGATCTGATTAAGGCGGTGTGTTGTCTGTCTGATGTTTCAGGTACAGATAGGTAGTAGGCAGAACTCCTGAGGGGCCTGGTAATGGCAGCGACAGGAGATGGTGCGGAAATATCAACTGCAATGATCTACTGATATTGGCAATGGTGTAACGGCTGTCACAATAGCATTCACGTCGCACCTACGACGATTCGACAGTGGTCGTGGTAATTTTATGGCAGTTAAAAGACCTTGGCGGAGGAGAGATCAAATGATTTGATTAAAGGACGTACCTTTTGAGTTTTGATGGCCGATAGAAGGATAGATGAAGGTTTGGTGGTTCTGGGGGCTGTATAAAGGGTTTGATTTGGAGTGAGTCAGAAACGACCAATCGTTCGAGCTGGGGCTCCTTGAGTTGGATGACGGATTTATATCCGACATCAGCGTTCTTTGGGATGGCATGTGCAGAATTCTGTGAATGACGATGCTGTAGCGAAGAGGTTTGGCGCAAGGGAGAATTGTGTTGGTAGGTGTTAAGTCTTGACCTGGACAAACGGGCTGCCCAAATAATGTCATGGCCGTGACGAGTCACGCTGTTCCTCCGCCTGCTTACTTCGCCATGTGAGAGACTGATCGCATCATACAAATTCTTCCATCTGTCTTAGTCTCAAAACAGCATCTGCAACGCAACGCATCGCCATCAAGAGTAGAGGTGAACGCCAGTAAACGACGGCATGACCCAGCATGACCCAAGAACCGGACTTGCTCTTTGAACAGCTCCTGCGGGCATATGTTCACCAAATTCGCCCAAACCATATGGCAACCCAAGGTATCGACATGGCCGCCCGGCGCTTCACTTTTGCATGGCAGGTCCTGAGTGCCATGACGCCCGGAAGGTTGCTTTCATTGGTTCCACCTAAAGGTGTTTATGGGGGATCTCTGATCGTTGTTGTGCTGCGTAATACCTGCCTGTGCTTTGATCAACGTAGACGAAGGTCCCGTTCGATCGGGAGATGCAGGGCTTGAATAGCAACCATGCTGATAAACTGCCTCATCGTTGTCGACTCCTCGCCACATCTGCTGCACGTTTCTTAACGCTCGATGTGTTCCGTGGCTCGGCAGATCTCCAGGGCGACAGCCTCAACTTCGCTCGCCGATGCTAGGACATCAGCATAGTGAAAGGTGGTCTCTGGCCAAAAATCGAAGAGCAGCCTGTTGTGTCTGATGTCTGGTTCACCCGCTGGATGTGTGCACACGAGTTCAGTGTGGTGAGTGCATACCGGTTGGACCGAGTACCGAATGGCAGCACGGCAGTAGCATCAGATAGATGGGGTACGGTTCATCCCGCAGGTGGCCAGTTTTCTCATCTTGATCCAATTCCCTGATCGTTTGAGCCCCTAGCTGCCGTTGAAGCCGTGAATCTCGCATTTTTTACTCGGCCAGGAAGTCTGTTGTTCCAGTCTCGCGGTCACACACAGCTCTCATCATTCCCGCTGCTCAAATGGGAAACCTGGTCACCATAGTGTGACACGTATCTTTGCCTCCAGGTCTCCGCTACTTCTATCTTTTGCTTTACATGGTGCAAAGGGAGAAACTGTTGCAATTCTCGAGCGTTACGGTTGCCACAGTAACTTCTGTCGTCATTGACCAATGCCGAAAACTATTTAACGACTTTGTGAGCGTATGAAGTAGCAAGCGTGGAGCAGGTCTCCTCCAAAGCATCCTCACTTCGAATTCTCTGAACCGCTGGTTTCGGTTCTCCTAAGCCCTACCACTCTCACCATCCCTCGCAACTTTACGACTCCTCACGACTTTACGACCTCGGCAGCTCCTTCAGAATCTCCTAACGCTGTGGTCATTATAATTCACAATGGCTATTACTCAGAAAAGCAAGGTTGGTGTCGTTACTTCCTTCATTCGAACTCTGAATGTTGATTTCTCTTTAGTTATGCTTCCTGCTTCTTTTGTCGCTGCTTGATATCTTGGCCTATGCACCTGCATTGGCTATGCCGTATCCTTCAGATCTCGGGATCGTCCGAGTCAGTCGTCTTCCTCGGAGTGGCGAAGACACTTTGCCAAGGTCTATCTACTTTGATCGGCGGGGGGCGGGCAAATGCACAGAACTGAGTGTGGATCAAGCAAAGAAGAGTATGTATTGTGGTTTAGACTTGATTACATTAGTTCGTCCTGATGTGATCCTGCTAGTGCCGGGATGGGACAAGTTGGAGAAATATGCTAAAGATACTTGGGGAGACGGCGGTTGGAACATCGTCACTAATCCGAAGGAGGTAAATAAATCGCAGCTCGTGCATCTGAACTACCTCAGAATCCGTGATATAGTACCCGGCCAGTGGGGCCATGGCTTGTGTTAGCGATGACCAAGTCAAGATTATTCCCAAAGGTATGCTCACATCGATCGCATCCATGAAAACTTTAACGCACGTAATAACTAACCCAGGTCAACCGCAATGTCAAACCAACACTAATACACTCCACGGTAATGCAGCTGGTACAGAAGGCTCAAGCTCAGTTAAGATTTCCGTGGGCGAGAAAACCACTTCGAGCTGGACCATTTCCAGTACGTTCCCCCTCCCCCCCAGTGCGCCTTGCATTGAATGGTGATCAGGCACTTCGTCATTCGGTTATGAGGCTCACCTTAGCGTCAATATTGGGATCCCTGATTTGTTCGGGGCGGAAGCAGAAATGTCTACTTCCACAGAATTTACCAATTCTCAAGGACAGACGTGAGCCGAATTGATGTTGACCCTCCATGTCTCATGCAGACCTCCTTCAAACCGACAGGTTCACCACTGAGACGAGCACTCTTCAAGAAAGTAGTGTCAGTGCAAAGGCCCGCGATGGATCTACTTGTGATGTTGAGGTATGCCTCGGCTTCCGGGTGTACAGTGAATGATCATTGACTATTCTACGCAACTAACAGCTTAGTGTCAAATCCTGCCACCAGCAGGGAAGCGGTAAAATACGCATTGTCGCCACTGGGTGGGTCTGGTTCAATTATGAAAGCAGGGTACCTCTATTTGCATTTCATGTGGTCCCAAAATGACTCAACTTTGTCTGTCAGCGTGCACCCAAGGCGGACCCTAAGGGTGGCGAGCACTACAAATGTTTGTACATCTCCCTCTTTTTCCCCTGACGTGGTACTGATTGCGCCGATGGCAGATGCCGCAAAGATTGATGATGTCCTCACTCTCGATGAGCGATCCAGTTGGACAGAATTCAGTGGCCAGACATCGGGCGATTCTCACGGAGAATACAACCTACATTGCGCCGACACCAAGAAGGGTCCAGTTAGTAAGAAGCCTCAGCCTGCCCCCAAACCAAAGACAGAGGGTACTAAGGCTCCTCCGAAATCTTCCCCGGGCAAGAAACCTGCACCCAAGCCTGCTCCGGGAAAGAAACCCGCGCCCAAGCCTGCGCCTAAACCTTCCCCTGCAAATGCGAAAAAGCCCGCGCCGCCAGCTCCAAAGAAGCCGGCATCTCCGCCCCCAAAGAAGCCAGCATCTCCAGCTCCAAAGAAGGGTGGAAAGAAATAGATGGGCGGACCGAGTAAAGCATGGTTGGGTTGACAGTGTCCTAGAACCATGTAGCGAGGTAGAAGCGTTACGAGAAGAATGTTTTGTCATAAGCGGTGGCTAAGTGATTTCGAGGATTTTATGCGAAACACCAGCCGTATAATGATCCTAACATCATTTTAGCGCCTGTTACGCACAGGGCGAGAAGCGGCATGTACAACCCGAATTAGGAGTTCGCTTTTTCACCAAGGTTATCATAGATGTATTAAGACACGGTTCATAATCACATCACCTCCCGTAAACCAATTCACCGAAGTCTCAAGTCAACACCAAGTTTTGGAAGTACAGAACGTACAACTGTATGGCCCAATGTTCCTTTTTCATCTTCGAACATGCCTCCCTTGATCATAGGGTCGAGGAACAATGGACCTGTCCACGTGAACCAGGAGAGGACGTACAGATACCCGAGGATTTTTCCGTAAGAGTTTGGGCTCTTGGTGTGGAATAAGCGCAAGATAAATTTCTCGTAAGTGATGGCGACAGGTTGAAGCGCGAAGAACAGAAGCGACTCGAAGCTGAAGGCGTTCAACATCATGTATTCCCCAGCGGCGTGGATGACCCCAGACACAAAGAAGAGAACGAACAGGCGGAGAAGGTCGTATCCTCCGCCACGTGCACCTTTGGTCGAAGGCAGAATGGTGTTGGTAATCGAGATTAGTGGCTAAATTGGGGTCAGAGTGTACATAAAGTCGGCATGGAAGTTTGGCGTCTTACCCTTCTAATGAGTTGATGCCAAACGCGACTGCAATTCGGAGTGATGTGGTTGTTATGTAAGGAGAGATTTCAAGGACTCAAGGTGACACCCACCTCCAAAACGCATTCACGCTCCAGGCATCCCAAAGATTTCCGAATAGGTTGGGCCATGCTTGGGGTTTCGACAGGCCGATTGCGACAGTTGCCACCACACTCAGGCAGTACAACATGTTCACCCTCGCATATGCGGCTGCGGCAACACCCAAAACGGCGACCATTCTCCACCTTAAATCCACATTTGATCCCCAAATCCCGCCTTCGAGATGAAGGGCTGGATTAATATCGTTCAAAATATACGAAACGATCTCAATGACAGCGCAGAGAAGCACTTGGCCGAGTTGTCCGAGGAGAAATTTTTCTCGGGTGACGTCCGTAGGTGGTCGAGCTGGGAGAACGCCAGGAGATGGTTCAAACGACCAACCGTAGCCACGGGGGTTGACAAGGAGCGCGAGGGCCCAATCGACGCGTTGCTGAATAGTTTCCCCTGGACCTCCGTCGCCGCCTTCTCTTTTATTCTCGGTCCGTTTCCTCCTAAGCTCCTTCCTAGGATCATGGAGTAACACGAAGTCGAGTGCGATGACGCCTTGCGAAATTACTGCTGGGCCAATACCGAAGTCGGTTGTTCTGTCGCCAGTCGAGGAACAAAACGCGATGCGGTATACGATGGCAGCTATGGGTACGAAGAACAACCGGCGAAGGGTGGTAGGGAAGGAAGGCGGGAGGATCAACGTGAGAAAGACGAGGAACTGCGTAAGGAGGTGCAGGAACGGCGAATATGGACTTCGATCCTTCATGTTGCAATCAGCGATAGGTGGAAGACAAGGAGGGCAAAGGTCTGTTCAGAAATACACTTGGAGTAGTTTAACCCTACCATATCACTCATCCTCCGAGCCAATTTTATTTCCTGATGACCCTGAGACGGCAAGTTCATCACTACTAGTACTTCTGAACATTCTGACCTCGCCATCATTACTTGATGTACTCCAAACAGATTATCACTCCCGTTCTCGATGCACTCCACCAAGGATCACTGTAAAGGTCCAGGCTCCTAAACCAGCCTCTCGTGTAGTGAAGCGGACAAAATCAGAGCCTTCTGTCGTGTTGCGGCCAACTACCTTTGTTTGCCTGTGCTTACTCCATCATGCCAAACAACTACAAGCTCGGACTTAATAGACATCATTTCGCTACTCAAATTTTGCCCGCTTCACGACACCAGAGGCTGGTTTAGGAGCCTGGTAAAGGCCTAGCTTTACCGGTCCCAGAGTGCGCCCTAGATCCATGTAACAAAGACTCCACTAGCGAACTTGCACAATGGCACAAACGGAACTCTATGTAACCCAACGTGATATCACTTACATCGGTACCTGGCACAAGGGACTTTCCATCCGGTCCAGCCGGACCGTACAGAAATAGTTCCTCCCGGTTTTCTCCACCCTCACGTTGAACGCTGGAGATGGAAGAAGGCTCCAAGCATCGAGTGAAATATTCACCTTGGATGCTAACTGACATGAGTTGACATGTAGCGACAGGAGAGGATCAGGATCGAGACGGGGAGCACACTGCTTGGACTTGACTGTGTCATGTGTTATATTCAACCTAGACGGAGAGGGGCTGGCAGAACAAAACAGAAATCGCTATTACCCTTCCGTATTGAATGAGAAAATTGTCTTGGTACCGGGTTTTCGGTCCCATTCTCACTCCTTTCACTCTGATGCATAGTAGCTGGCGGATCGATGGAGGGCTGTACTATCAATTACTCCAGATCCCTTTCCCTGTAAAACTCAGTGATTATCACACAGGTAAACATTTCTTTGATGTTCAAACAGTGTTCGATGATGTATCAAAACATAAGAACATCCACACAGTCTCCAAGCCCTGTTCTCCGAGTTTGGGTTGATGATACCGCCTATCAACAGCGATATGGATGTTCCATCGTGATGCCATCGTTAATTTCCCCGAATAGAGTTGCCGAGCCCATTTAACCGTATGTAAAGCTGCAAAATAAGTACTCTAGAGAGTATAAATGGCCGAATAGATAGATTCCTTCCCGCTCCGACACCTTCAACTGGGTCCGCTATTTCTCGCAATACACTATGGATGCTATCAATGATAGTGTACGACCCGTCGCTACTGCTAACATGGCGGCAGTAGCTTGCATGTCAATCCTATACGGTACGGCATTTTTGGCCTCTCGCGTCGTCGCCCGTTAATCAATACACACAGGTGCTTAGTGCGTTATACCGTCATTCGGCGACTCCACTTTTGCTGATATCCTAGTCAGCTTGATCGTTTTTCCTGCGTGCATCTACGTCCTGGTCGGCCAACGTACTCCAGGCCAGCCTATCCACTGGTAGGAGACTTGTCTACTTTGGCTACGTCAAGTTGTTTGAACCGATTTCGTGCATCTAGGGTTCTGCTTACCGCCGTATGCATTCAATTCGTCTTCACAACTATGATCGTTGTTGTGCAACAGAGCATGATGTTCAAGAGCTTTGTCGCTCTTGCCGACCAACCTAATGCTCTCGTCCAAATAGTACTGTACTGGACAATCGGTTCGACAACATTCTACAAGATCTCAAATGTTTGTTCTCTTATCAACGTATGTTATGTCCGGTAGTTTGTGTTTCTGCCATCATCTCATGCTTCATAGGTCTCAATAGGCGACGCGATCATGGTTTGGCGAGTGTGGATCTTATTCCACAACCGCGCCTCTTTGATTTGTTTACCACCTGTCCGTTCACCTTATCCCTTCTCTCGTACTTGGACTCTAGCTGATCATCACATCCAGATCATCACCCTTGTTGGCAGTACAGGTAATTTAGACTCACTGCAACGCTCGAACTCTGTTCTCACCCTGACGATTCAGCATGCGGAATCGTAATGGTCCACAAGATCTGGCACGGGGCGTCAGAAGAGTTTGTTCGTCATATGGCAGTCTCTGCTTGGACACTAGGCATGGCAACACAGGCTTATTCGACTTCATTCATCGCTTGGGAGGTTTGGCGTCGAGGTGTCGTTACGACTGCTTCTTTCAGTCGAAGTAGGACCTCGTACTACAAGGCAATCATAGTCATGATCGTCGAGTCCGGAGCACTGTATACCGCTATCGTGCTTCCATTAACTATAACATTCGCTATCGGCTCAACGGTTGCTATTATTCTTACCGGGCTCTTGGAGCCTATGGCCGTAAGTTTCGGTCATTTCTGGTACCTGCCGCGTGTAGTCTCACCTTCGTACCTTTTCAGGCTCTGATTCCTGCGTCAATTGTTATTCGGGTGGGGATGCATCGTAATAGACAATTCCAGACGACTCTTGCTTCTCAACTTCAGGCGGCTAATCCCAACGGAGAAAAAGGTGCTGCTACCGAGGATACGGAGCTGGGCATTACATTTGCCAAGAGTAGTCAATCAGCTGGCGAGGAGACTTTATGACACGGATCAACATGCCCCAAAATTCCGAAGGACATCGTGCCTTGATACGTCCAAGAGGATGGTATCAGCACGTGACAAGGAAATGTGGTAACTTGTCGTTCTGTACTACGTATTACACTCACGTTCAGGGTGAGTGTGGCGTTGTAATTTATAGGATATATTCTACATTCCGTGTAAGAAGAGTGAAATTCTCTTATATCACATGAACGTGGAGTGAATTTTTCGTGCAATGATGATCGTAGCGAGAGATCTATAACTACAATTGCAAATCCGAACCAAATCAGCAGGAACTCACCAGTTGGGCTGCATACCTTATCTCCCTCCACGGGAGCCCCCAGATTTACCTATCATTGTGTGAATGCATTAGATCTGTAGGCAATTCTTACATTTGTCAATGTAATGGGCATCGCGAAGGGCGGCTTTCTAAATCCTTTCCAAATCGACTAGGACATGATGCTCCCAGAGTCTAGCCAGACAACAGAAAAGATATCTCAACAATACTCAACGTGTTCCGATGTAGACAAAACTTGACGTTGCACTTATTCGATTTCAATCATGGCTTGGAAGATCGGGCAACGAAGTATTGTTAACACTTGAAGCAGTCGGAGTAGTATGCCATATTGCAGGGCAATCATGGATATAGTCATCGGATCTGCGATCGTATTATAGTATTCGTGTTATAAGTTCTTACCGTCGCATTTGCAGTTGGATCAACGAGCGCGAGGACGGGCTGTGCTCCTTGAGCCAGTGGGAGTGAGTCGTTTGTCCTCTTCTGACTGCGAGGATTTTGCTGAAAAGTCACTACCTCTGATGGTACGCATTAACTCCTAATCTGCGTGGAGTTGAACCGCAACCGGCAATTCCAAAAAATGGTTCTTTCTCAAGCACAAGCAACGAGTTCCGATAATTCCAACGCAACGAAAGCGTACACTAGAGTTGAGGATGTGGGAATAGGGATTACTTTTGCCGGAGACATACTTGAGGATGAGACTGAACTATGATGTAGTGTAATGTTAGCTAGGACTGGGACTTCGTACGATTGGACAAGGGATACAATGGCATGACATTGGTAGCGTAGCTTATAATGTATCACCACACAACATACCTAGAGACCCCATTCCTGAAGCTTCTTATCTACACATTTAGCACCCTCTTCCCAAGGTGCGTCCAACATCAGGTGATGACCTGTTTGATCGCAATCATGAGAAAACGAGTCCAAGTCTGATACAGAAGCGAAACAAACCAGCGCGCTCAATCAGGTCCAGCCCACACCCATACGCGTTTTGCGCGCGGTGCATGATATCCGGTGACATCAGAGTGTCCTGTTCACCAGCGATCAAATGAATTCGTTGAGTCTGCACCGCTTCTTTCACAAACGTCAAATTCTGTAGGACGCGCTGGGTATTAATAAACGGGAGCATCATTCCGCTGGGCCAGGCGACACTTTCTTCCTTGGTCATTTGTTGCATATAACCTTCGGGTACGGTGTCGCTAACGTTGTGTGATGCTCTTTGAGCATGATGGAGCGAGTGGCTGTAATATTGGCCGAAGAATGCACGGCTTGCTAGCCGGGGTGTTGAGAGGAGACGATGGGGATCGAGCATCATGCGGAAGACGAGCCAGGGGTCAAGGAAGAGCCAGTTGAGGTATCTATTAATACCGTGATGATGGTGGTTAGTTGTGATCAGGAAGGAAGGGAATAACGCACACCGCAAGCCCACCTTGCGGAGGGAACGGACCAACGCCGATCATGCCACTGATCTTGTTCTGATCGCGCAGCGACACACCGTGTACGTCAACTGTGTATTGGGAGAGACCACCTCCAGCGGAATGACCAATTAACACGGGTGGGAGGCCAGAACTCTGATTATTTGAGGCAACGTATTCGAGGACGGCGAGGATATCTCTGGCAAAGTAAGATTTCGGTCGCAAGGTGTAAAAGGATGGACGAGTCGAGTATCCGTGCCCTTGGTACACATCAATTGTGAAAGAGTTGTGACATATAGAGAAAGCACAACTTACCGGAAAGCGAGAGAGCGTATACTGTGCGACCCTTGCCTGCGAAGTAAGGAATCCAGTTTTTCCAACAAAATGCGTTTCCGTATCCTCCATGGACAAATAACAGCGGCGCTAAGTCCTTGTCTCCTCCAGTAGCAGGTCTCGCAATCAACAATTCCAGAGAGCCTTTTCCATCTCCCGCCGTGACATAGACCCGTTTAATGCCTTGAGGTAGGGGTGGGAGTTGAGGGAGCTGTTTAGGGTGCGGGACAAAGGGAAGAGCAGAAATGATGGAGAACAAGATCGAGTATTTTAGAAATTGTGGGATGTCGGTGAATAATTGGGAGAGTTTAGTCAACTTTCGTATCACTCTGTCCATGGCTCGGTTTTCAAGGGATTGAGCAATTGAGTAGCCTGGGCTCGATGCAGCGATGGGTACCTTTTATTTGCTTCGTTGTTGTGAACCGAAGCTCATCATTTCATTCAAGTACCATCCGTTGTTCCCCGCTGTCGAAGGTCGGCGAATGTCGGATCGAGTTCCTGTGCCGCGACACTGATGGAATCTTGTTGAGTAGACATTGGGTCTCCAGGTCTGAGGCCTGAGGGCCGGAACGAATGCTCTTCCGCGACACAAGTGTGCTGTCACTGAAGGGCATATGGTCGGTTTCCATTCACCCGTCATGCTGGACTGCCTCAAGTAGGCGCCAGGCACCTCTCCATCGTCCACTTTCTAATGAGTTCTCCAGTTGCTTCCAGTCTCCTCGTTGTTTGTCTTGGGGTTGTCACTGATGATGGTAGGATATTCGTACTCCCAGACTGCTGTGTCATTCTGTTTGGTGCAATAGTAAGTACTTTAACCGGTGGGAGTAAGATATATACTGTTTGTTTGTTTTTGATAAGTGTTCCAAACAATCAACAATCTGGAACATAATTCATAGATAATCGACTGCCGAATCGCTTGCACTTGTCGAGCCTGGTCCCACTACTGCCAAGGACATGGATGTGCCACACCCCAACCACGATGACTGCCTCATCTCTCGAGTTTCGACATGAATGGTTCGCCCCCAAAACATCAGGAGATCACGAGCCCTGATGTCCTTCAGGAGATGGATGTTCCTTAGCCAGAACCTGGGCCAATCGTAGTCTAAGGACCTCCGCTCACATAGGCATTACCGTCAAGGGCGAGAGGGGTAAGTATTTCTTCCAATTACCTCACCATCTTCAAAACTCATTGGAGTTTCGTGAGCATTCACCTGCCATCAGCAGAACATGCTGAATCCTTGATGTATATGCTCTGCAATGACTGAGCAATATAATCTTTGGACACTCCCATAGCTTCATGCTATGTTTGGATTGATCTGTTTCTACTTTTATACTTCTGACACATATGTAGATGTATGGCTTGTGGTAGTATTACTCATATCCTCATGTTGAGATGTAGGATTACACATTGTAGAAATGTTCTTTGCTTTGAGTGACTCCTGATACATTTGGTAGAGTCATGTTCTTCATTTTATGGCCATTCATATGATTCTTACATGCTTTTACATTGATGTATGCATGTTTATGCATACTGTACTCAAGTAGTACCCTATTCCCAGTCTCCAGTAGTCACTACAGCATTTAAATGCTCATGTAGTAGCATACTTTCTTCACTGGAGTTTCAATTCCTCATCTATTACTCACTACATCTCTTAACTCAATATTCCTCACTACTTCCAAGCTGGTATATACTTTTAACATCTTGAAGATTGCCCATTTCCAGGACCCAAAGACTTTCTTCCAATCACTATTGTTGACTTAGATTGTGAGCAACTGGTTTACTCTCCACTGATACTATGCTTGTGTAGCAGCAACACCATTTCTCTCTCATCAGGTTATGGGCCCCAAGACTCTCCTTCTGATGATTCTCTCCTATTAATTTAGGATTGAGAAAAGATGTCTTGGGATAAGCACTTACCTGCTTGTTATCTGTATATGATTGCATTATACTGATACCCCATTTCTTTTATGGCTAGTTGATCACCTTACTGCCAATTTCTTCAATTTGTCAGATATGGCTTTGACTATTGCTACTTCTTCCCTTCTCAAACTTGAGGGCCCCTCTAACTACAAGTTTTAGGCTTGCCACATCCGGGATGCTTTATCTTTAACTAGTGTCACTGGTTCCACTGAGTCAGGCTAGACCCTGACCAATGGAATGGCTATAGAACTGGGAACTGATGCAGCTGAAATGGCAAGACAAAACCAGATGAAGGCACAAGCCTTATTGGTTATTAATAACTCATTGCCCAATTCATTGCTGCTTCATAACAAAATGACCCCAGCAGCCTTATAGACTTACTTAGAAACTGAGTTCAGCACCATTGGCCCTACTCATGTTTATGGGTTGTTTAACTATGCTCTGAAGAGAATCAATGGCAAGAAAGATATTGCAGTTGATATCACCAAAATGGCAACTCTCTTTGCTCAGGTTGAGGAAGCTACTGCTGCCATCCCTGAGGTACTCAGAGCAATGATCCTTCTTTTGACAATTCCAGATGAATGGAATTCTGTTTGATAGTCTTTGTTATTGAACAAGACAACTATTGCAGCCCTAACTTGGAAGTCAGTCACAGATACTTTAAATTCATAATGGGCATAGTGAGCTGGACACAACAAAATGTCCACTCACATCTTGTCCTCTAATGCTCACTCTGTGAATAAAGCTAAGCTTCCTAATAACCAAGGAGGTCCATCACTCTGGAACAAGTCTTGTCCTGGCCCATCTTGGGCTCAATCTGTCTCTGAACCTGCCAGTTGGGATAGAACACACAATGGTCCCAAGCCTCAAGGACAAAACACTGGTCAGCCAGGTCAGTGACAGACTATTAAGCCAAAGAGGAAGAGGGCTCTCAAAAAAAAAGAAATCCTCTACCCAGGCCAAGTGTTATGGAACCACCTGTTTGACCCCTGCCCCACCCCCCACCTGAAGTTATTGTCAACACCATTCTACAAGAACTGGGACTTCCCAGTAGTGCCTGCGACTCCATTCCTACCCAGACACTCAATGATATCTTTGCTCAACAACCTGCCCTACAAGCCTGAGCGGCCTATCAAAATGCCACCTTCACCAATAGAAGACTTTCTGGTCATGCATCTTACTTCTCCACCAACTGGCCCATGCCCAGCCCTATCCTTTATCCATCCAATCAGACAATGACTGATATAATCTGCATTGCCTGGGAGAATGCCCCCTTCACACATGTCTTTGACTCAGCAGGACACTATCAAGAAACCATCAATAATAACTTCAATATCTCATGGGCTCATGGATGGAAGATGTTACCATATGCAGGAGAACCACTTGTATTCATCCACCCCTACATGTCATACCTGCCAGAAGTCATACCCATCATCATCAAGTATGAAGTCCAACACAGACTTTATTTCCGAGAAGCACAAGTCTACCACTACAATCTGCATTCAGGAGAACCACCTTCCATTCCCCCATCACAAACACAGTTGCCACTGCTTTACACTGTCAACTCGAATGTTCCACCACTCAGCAATACACCACCTGAAGACTCAGCAGCAACTGACAACAATGCCAGCAGCAACTCCACAGCAGACAAGAACATTCCTATCAGTGAACCACCTCCATACCTGCAGCCAATCTACATCATCATGCCAGACTTGTCATCATCATCTTCATCACCTTCTCCCCATTGCAGCCCACTCATAGAATCAGACTCATCTGATTCTCCACTTATTGGAAACTTCACCATTCCCCAGTTGACTTCTTCACTGCCATCTATGGACTCCTTGGACTCCTTGCATATCCACTATGAAGATGATATGGACTTATAAAGGTACATGACTCTCAACTAGCTAATCAGACTCTTAGCAATAGCACCTGCCTTGTAAACTCTCTGCTAGCTAGTTTCCCTTTTAGTACTGTCCCCTACTCTCATCTTGATCCCTGTTACTATAGTTAGTCTCTGCCCAACTCAGACTTCTCTTCTGATCTGCAGCCTTGTAGTTACTGAACTCTATTAAGTAAACCCTGCTACATCATTGCCAAATTGCCTCAT
>JAEUWS010000289.1:0-54766 GCA_018524945.1 Podaxis sp. C-F-92630
GTGGGAACGGCGTCTAGGAAGCTTGTCCATTGAGCCAATTCGTCGCCCTCAAGTTCGACGTATGGCTTGAGATCTTCGTAGCAACATGCTTTGTCGCCAATCTTCTCAAAGTAATCCTTGAGAAGACAGACGAGTCTTGTCCTGTCTGTTGGGTCTATGAGCCACACTCACGAAAGATGTATGGTCGAAACATACCATCGGCAAGACCATGGGCACGAGCACGTTTCTCGAGCTCGAGGAGAGCGAGAAGACCAGAGCGATCTTTGGGACCATCCTTCTCCACAACCTTCAGAAGTAAATCTCGGGTTTCTTGGATGTTTGCTCGAACAGCATTGAGAGCCTCTTCTGAAGGTCTTTCCTCACCACCAGTGAGATCTGCGAAAGTGGCATCCAGAAGAGAAAGGAACTCTAGCCAGTTACGATCACTGAAAAATGGTTCAAGTCCGTGGCAATCACGAAGTCTAGCAAATGGCGTACTTTTTCTCCGTAATAAAATTCTTGGCCAACTCCCCCTCCTCTTTTACTAATCCCTTCAACTTCCACACCTTTCTCCGGAGTTCATTGCAGGACAGGTTAGTCGCACATATAGCTTTTCCGACTTGGCTATCGAGCAACTTGTGGGCGTCGTCGACGAGGTCTAGTTTTAATAGGATGGAGAGATGGAGGTGGAAACGTTCAGCATTGATGTACGACGGTGTTGGTGAGGAGATGACAAGGCGCTGTGCAAGTTTATAGAGAATGTTGCGCATTTCTAGTGGAGTGCCGGGTTCTTCGGCCTGGCATCCTCGTCAAAAATTACATAGGATCATTTCTGCCAAAGTCCCGCACCTGAAGAACGGTGCTGATCACGGTCCAGTAGAGGTATCGATCATCCTGGAATTGCTTGTTCATACGGGTGGCGACCTTGAAGCTCAATTAGGTCATAGGGCGCTTGGGTATGATTCCGAGGGGACATACGAGTTGTGCCGACTTCCATTGCCCTGCACGAACGTTGGCAAAGAAAGTCTGGGCTCCAAGCTCTTCATTAAGAGGCTGTTGCTTGTAGGCCTCTTCAAACATCTTGACCATGTCTTTGTCTGCACATTGCCTTAGTCGAGCCGTCGGCTAACAGAGTAATTGATACATACGTCTTCCCAGACCCCGCAGAACGTGCATCATGGCAGTAAGCGTTGCATCGTTGGTGGGTTTTGCCTCCAAGACCTGATCGCAAAGAACGAGGGATTCTTCCACTTTTTGTGATCGCACCAGCGCGAGTGCCTTTAGTGCCTGGAGAATTCCGATTGAGTGCTGGTGCCACTTCGGGGGGGAAGCAGAAGGAACCTTGATTAGTTCATTCCGAGGATACTTTTTGAGAAGCTTGTTGCAGGTGACAAGTGCAGACTTGTTAGAACCAGTGTCGAGGGCATCTAGGGCGTTGTTTGAATATTCGAGCATTCATTCCGCGGGAAACCGACGCGGGAAACTGACCGTAGATGGGACGAATCTGACGTTCGAGAGCAGCAGTCGACATAGGCGAAGAAGATTAGCAGAGGTAAAATTGGGAGGATATGGTGGACTGAAAGAAAGGTCCGATCACAGGGTGTTTGTGGACGCGACCGGTTCAAAATTTCCTCGCGCACCCTGATCTTCTGACGTCCATCACCCGTTCCCCGAAGGCAACATACGTCAGCCATGCCTCCACCTCCCGCTCTTCTACACAGGCAAGCTCTTTCCATTCCACTCCTCTTGTCCGTCTGACACTTTCCGTCAGGTACATCGACCCCCTGTTGGGTGTCTTCACCGGAATCCTCGCGTACCACTTGCACGAAACCCACCCGCGCACCGCTCTTCCGTCGGATCAGCGTCTAACGGAGCTCATCCGATGGAAATGGGATAAATATCAGCGTGAACGTGCAGAAAGACTGCGTGCGCTCGAAGCTGGAGAAGAGTGGCCCCCTTCCGAGCTCAAGAAATGACGCATGTATGTAGTTTCCCTCCTTTCGGATAATGCAGTCATTCAGCATTAAGAAAGCATAAATATCACGCTCCCGAGTATTGCTTTAACATGCCCTGAACTAGTCCCATGATTTCATGAAAAATAGCTTTCTCGTTTTCACTCAGCCCGTCCTCGCCACTCTCAAGCTTCTTCAGAGCCAAACCAACCACCACACCTTTCCTCCCCAGGTCAGCAGCTGACAACGGCTCAGACAACCATACAAGGGTGGCAATTTGCGAGGCATATAATGAGTGTAGTGTCTGGATGTGTTCTGACGGTGCACTCCCGAGAAGATTCGTGAGTTGGATTGCAGGTGATGGCGACGGTAGTTGTCCGGGAACAGACGGTTGTGGCGGAAGGCTCATTGTAGGCGGTATACTCGCTTGTATCTTTTGACAACATCGTCAGGACCAATGTGTATTGTCGATGCGGAGAGGAAGCACCAGATTGCCAACTTTGCCCAGCTGAGTAACGAGGACCATGGTTCGGTCACTGTATCTTTGGATGATGACGTCTGTGTCAATGCCATTGATGACTTGGTGCTGGTGTTGTTGCATGAACGAAGGTGTCTGAAGACGTTGAATTGGTGAAGATAGTCTGAAATCTATCAGATCCCGAGCGAGATAGATTTCCTATTCACTCTGCGCGCCCACGTGACAACTTTTCACTGTCAATATCTGTTGGCCCACTGCGTTTGTGTATATCTACGCTCACGCTCTATCATATCATGAAGGCTGCCCCAACCTCTCCATCAAAAGGAAAAGCAAAAGAATCAACCCACTGGCATTCTGGATGGTGGGACTACTATCCCCTCATGGAACGTTCACGCCGGTTAGTTCGCTCCTTCCCCTTCCCACTCATGGTCCTGAAGTCCTCAGACCGTTGCAATGGTCCCAATCATCGGTCATCTTCTCCGCGCACCCTACACAACCGATAGTCATAGCAAGACACTTTTCGTCTTCTAAACAATTCATAATACCTTCCCCCAAACCTGTGACCTCAAACCAGACAGCCTACGAACCTCCGACAATCATATCAGTGGCGCCCGGAGACGACTGGCTGTTCGCATATTTTCCCAAGTCGAACGGTGAAGGCACGGGATGCCTATGGAAAAGGGGACCGCAAATAGACAACTGGACTGTTCAGGAATGGTGGACGTTCCCCCCTCAGACGGCACCTATCGCTGCAGATTGGTTAGGCGCGCCTCGCGAGGTGTGTAGTGATAAACACCTAAACTACTTGGTCTTGACAGTTTCACAGTGGACAATCAACAGTTCTGGAAAACCTGATCGTTTGCCTCCGAAGGGCTTCATCCTACCGACTTCAAGCCCGACGTTGATTCTCGTAACACAAGACTATCGCGTTCACGTTTGCTACTACCAATATTACTTACCAAACCTGCAAATACTGAAGTGTCAGTTGGGTTCAACAAATATGTTGCGGGTCAATCATCCAGCTGTCGATGACGACCCGCCCGATCTTGTCAAGGTATGCCTGGATGCTACGATCGGTATTAGCTACAATGGTACCGTCACTATTCTATGCCGTGCTGGTTCGTCCACTGACATTTTTCAGCGGAATACCCTATCTTTATTGCCGCAAGGCTGCGTCAGTTCACTGTGACGACAACACAAAACACGCCCTTCGACCCTATGGACCTCACTGTACCCGTAAACACCCAGAAGGATGACCAGAACCAAGACGAATGGGATTCACGAAATGATGAATGTATAGTGGAAATCAATCAGGTGTTGCTGCGGTATGATGGTGTTGTAATGGGTACGTCCATCCTCTCTGGGAGCCAGTATCATTGACGAGCCCAACCCATCCGAAGCCATATTTGTACAGCCTACCACTCCGATACCCGTCCACAACCCTGGTCTATTCAGGATGGATTTCTTGACCTGTCCGATATACCCTCCTCCAGCCGATGCTGCTGGCTCTGCGTCACCAACGAAGAAGGCAATGGTCGATAAAGGAAAGGTATATTTGGCGCTGAGCTACCTGGATTTCGAAGGATGTTCGTCTCGTTTTTGCTGCTCTACTGTTTCATACTCACGGCTACCGTTAAACAGACATTTCCACCCCCAAATCCCAGTTATGTATCTATTCTATCAACCGCAGGTCAACAGCATCCGGAAAAGTTACATTCGTAAGGGACTGTATTTATATGCCACGTATCCGTGTTGAACCAAAGCCTAGGGCCACCAACTGGAAGCTACACGAACGTTTACGCCTAGTATACTGACATATGTCGCCTCGCATGCCCCACATTTGAAGGAGAATCTTCTGCCAGTGGTCCTACTTGACGCCTCTGGCCAGTGGAGCAACACGACGCCTAAGAAACCAAAAGAGGTTGCGGTAGGGAGAGTGCATATACTCAACTTGTGCGCGTGTTTCAATCCCCTTCCATCCTAAGTACTTACTGTTTCTTGCCCAGACCTGACTTAAAAGACAAGGAAGACTGGGAGCCATCAGCCATCCGCGTCCCATTAGATTATGCCGGAAGAGATTGTGAGGAGGGTACCGCAATATATTTTCGCCGTACTGATATAATAATTAGTGCCACTACAAGCCATACCCTCACCTAACGGAACGCTCGTATATACAACATCACTATCATCACCACAGCCAGTGACAGGAACTCACCTCCTTCCCCTACGTGCAAATCTAGGTGGTGAGAGTCGTTATCTTCTTTTCTCTTCCGACCGGCTGAGATTTCCAACGCAGTTCCGCCACTTGTCTATCCTCTGGTTCTGGCTGTCCTTAGTCGGAGGAGCTCATCGGACATCTGCCACCGTCTGTCACTACCTGGAGTTTTTCTGGAAGAAGTCGTCAAGACCTTGAGCAGTGCTATGACTGTTCTTGACGCTAACAGCAATGGTCTAAGATACAGGTCGACGTGGGATATCCTAGGTGTCGCGGTGGAAGTCTACCGGTAAGTAGCCACTTTTCAGGGAACTGTACACACAATTTTACTATTGTAATATTACTCAGAAAGCGAGCATCTCTCTCGAAGGATGAACAAATCAAAGAACAACTCACGACGAAATGGCATACAGCGCACGACATGTGTTCAGTTGCTGCCTGTAACATGGTCTTTGGTAATTGTGCCAACGGAGACACGTATGACCTGGGTGAGGCGGTACAACTTCGTATTCCTGCTTTTTGTTGACAGTTTCGGTCCTCTAGATGCGGTTTGGCAGCTGACCGGGTTGACCAACTGGATTATCACATTGCTTGAGAGAATTATGAAGGAATGCATTCTGTTCTGTGACATACCACTGAAGGATAAGGTAGAGGAACCTCAGGACGATCTTTTCGGACCGTCAGGTAAGTGCCAATGCTGCTGCGAAAGGAGGATGTGCCTGAGAATTATGCAGATGACACAAGCACCGACTGGGAAATGTCGCCTACGCTCCTGCATCTTGTGCACCCATTCGCATTGCAAAACCTGACCACAGCCTTGAAGCATGTCAAGAAATATCACCAATATCTCAAGTCGCTGTCTGTCAGTGCGGAGAAATCACAAATTGCGAAAGATCTACTTGTCGACATGATTGACTGTTCTGGACTCAACTTAGAAGGGTTGGGGGGAATTCTGGGCGAGAGTATTGCCGATGTGGAAGCTTTACCATGTATGTCAAACTTATTGTCATTTGACTATTCCTCTGACACGGTCTTGATTTTTATAGTGGAAGACTGTCGCATCGCCCTCGCTTCTTGCCAACCCACCCCACCACTGCAAAACCAATTATCCACCATCGTCAAGAAAATCACAGAAACACCGAACGTGTTGAACAAAGCTATCCTATTCATAAAACCAAGTGACCTTGTCGATGGAATCACGAACCTCAGCATCGGAACGCAAAAGAAATATAGGGACGAGGATATCGTGACAAAGGGTGTGGTAATGACCCAGGAGCCCCATTTGACATGTTCGAGGTGTGGTGGATCGTCGAATGTGGTTTTTGATCCGCAGTCGCATGAGTATGTGTCGGATAGATGGCGGATTTGGGAGAAGATGTGGACGTTGAGGTGCATCTGCGGTGGGTCGTGGGTTGGTGGAAATTGAGTTTGTTGGTATTTTAGCATGTGTAGATACATTCTCTGGAGCGTCGAAACCCTTCAATCAAAAACCCCCGTAAGGTATGAAAAAGGAACACGTCAGAGGCGACTAGACACGAGCTTTTTGGGCAACAAATAGTGCTTGGTAGCTTCTTTGACTTCGTCTAACCATTCTCGAACAAGATCCGCGTCATAGACGCTAGTGTCGAAGAAGACATTCATACGGAGTTGACCACGACCGGTGACTGCGCCGAGGTATAATTCTCTAGGACGACAATTGAGGACAGTTCTAGACGCAATGAGCCGTAGGACGGGTTGGTCTCCTGAAAGAGGATAGAATTCTGGGTATATTCCGTTTGTCTAAGAGAAGTGTGTTAATCTGAAGGTTAAGCAGAGGTAAGGCGAAACTTACATTCCCAAAACTTGAACCACCGTGACCGAAAACCATCCCACTCGCAGCCAGCTCCCGTGCAGATAAAAGTCGACGATCGGAGGGTTTGTGTAGCAACACCCTTTTCTTCCAATCCTCCGCAGTGCCCTTTCCAGACAATATCCTCATCGAAAGTCTGTTGGTCCCAATTTCATACTGAAGTGGGTGACGAAGGACACGATCAGCCTGTCGCTTAATCAGACCGCATCGGTACGCAAAACGCTTCTTCGACAGGAGATCACTGTACGACGGGACGGGAGCACTGGGTGTTATGTTGCTGGCGGCTCCCAGAGGCATGTAGGGAAGCGTGTAAAAAAAGAAACCGATGGCAAGGGAAACATTCGTCGATCCACCTCTCCTGTACCACTCCCCATCTAGGAATGGTCGAAGGTTGAGAGGGCCGCCAGTGATCATGGGTTCCCTCTTCCGGAATTCCCATTCGTCTTGGCTGATTTCACCGCGAACATATTTTTGGCACAGCACCCGTGCCAATGCGACTTGTCCTATGACAGGGTGTGCAACTCCAAATGTCAGTCCGAGCTCCCGGCAACCTTGAAGGATGCCTTCGGTTTCTTCCTTGGTGAAGATGGTCAGGATGTTTCCCGAGCCGGCGGGTTGGTAGGGTGTGAGGTGTGTGACTTTACATGGTAAAGTATGGCCACCCTAAAAGAAGACGATGAGCAGACTGTGGGTACATGAAACAGCGGCAAGACGTACGCGAAGTTTAGACATGCGATTTGCGCCAATAATTGCACCAATAGCCTTGCGCCATCTTCTTCGAGCAATGTTGAGACGATGCACAGGAAACAAGTCCTCGCAAGATGATGATAACGCGAGTCGTTCCTTAATGTCCCATGTTTCGACATTGGACTTTGAGCGTGCCAAGTTATCCAGGAACGTTCTCAAAAGCGTGGCGTTAGCGGTCCCGTCGGTTATCGTGTGAGCGGCGTGGATCAAGACGTGGAACCGCTTTACATTATCGGTCCGGCGGAGTATCAATAGACATGCAAGCAGGTCGGTTGAGAGGAGTCTTGGGGAATTGAGGATGTTCGAGGAGATTGCCCACGCTTCTTCATCGGACGCAACGTCATGGATGTGAAACTCCCCCGGCCCGAGGGACCGCAAGCGATTTTCGTCTACGGAAAACCAGAGAGACTGGTCTGTGCGTTGCACAATTTGGGAACCGAGAAGAGGGAACTGGCACTTGAGGGATGTCCATGCCGTCTCGATATTGGCGGGGGAAATTACCGACTCCTGGGAGCCCTGTTGGATTTCTATTTCGGTTGATGATACAGAGTCTGCTGTCCCTTCAAAACGACCATCCCAATAGAAAATTTGTTCTGTCAGGCCAAGAGGCCGAACGTATATGGATGGTCGTTCAAGTGTCCAAGGAGAGGATAACATTGAGGTGAGAGGTTAGGAAGTCCCGTGCCGATGACTCGAATACGCCATTGGCTTTTTGGTTATCATACGGTCACATTGAAAAATAGCCATGTGAGCACGATGAACAAGCAACCAAACATAAGTAAGTGTTGATGGTGTTTTCTTCTCAGAAACCCGCTTTGAGTCTATAGGCAACGTGGGCGCTTTCAGGCTTCAATTTAACCGGTGATGGGATCAGGTGCGATTGAGAGCTATTTGTATTCTTCCCACGCCTGAGATTGCTTGTTAGCTTCTTCGAATTGAAGCCTGGCAAAGCCAGGCAACTCCTGTTCTTTGGGTGTCCCTACTAGAAGCAGCCTACCTTCATCCGAACACTATACATCTGTATCAGAAATGCCGAAGGTCTCCATCCCCCCACTTCCTCTTTCTGGACTTTTTGGAATTGTCAAACCATCTGGGCCAACTAGCATGTCTGTTCTGACAGACATCAAGAAACTTGCTGGAAAATCTCGACTGTTCGTCGAGGCCGATAAACTGGGGAAGCCTGATCAATCCAAAAAGCACTCGAAGAAACGCAGCCGACTTGACCCAGTGAAAATTGGACAGGGAGGCACGCTCGATCCACTTGCAGATGGTGTTCTTGGTATGTCACAGCAAGTTCTTGACATCCTAGTGTCTACAATGTTCGGCAGTTATTGGTGTTGGAAGGGGAACGAAACATCTGAATCAGTTTTTGGATTGCACCAAGGTGTTCGAACTCATTCTCCCGTCATGTGTAATGCTTACCAGATTCGTAGGAGTATTACACGACATGCTTGCTTGGGTGTGAAACCGATACCTATGACAGCGAAGGGAAACGTGTCCGTTTGGCTCCATGGCACCATGTCACCAGGGAGAAAGTTGAGGCCGCGCTTCCTAAATTCACGGGTGAAATTTCGCAGACTCCACCAATGTAAACGCATGCGATCCGTATCTCATGTGAAATGGAACCCACTAACATATTTATACCAGCTTCTCCGCACTCAAAATGGATGGCAAGCCTTTGTACGAGTACGCTAGGAAAGGCATACCACTTCCTCGCCCAATCGAGCCACGCAAGGTGACAGTTCATTCTCTGGAGCTTGTCGACTGGAAGGGCACAGACCATACGTTCAAATGGCCTCAGGCCTCACTCACTACCGACGAGAAAAAGGCCATTGAAACAGCTCTCTCAAGTGTTGAGAAAGATATCTCCCTCAAAGACGAAGTTGAAACCCCTGATGAGGGTCAAAATCCGCCTGCCTTTGTCCTCAAGATGAAGGTCTCTGGTGGAACATACGTTCGTTCGATTGTCCATGATCTTGCTCATCACTTGGAGTCTGCGGGCCACGTTGTTACCTTAACTCGGTCGCGGCAAGGTAAATTTGTTATGAACAAACCGTCGGAAGCGGGAGATGTCTCCTGTGTCCCCTGGGAGGTCTTTCAAAGGGCATCCGACAATCCTGCGGAAGAACTAGGTGAAGACGGCTGGACTGAATGGGAAAGAGAAGTGCTAGATCGACTGGATATTATAGACGAATAAGATCTCTCCTCTACAGCAGGTATCATCTTACTGAGGTTCAAACTTCGGTAGAACTGATGGTATTCGCGGTCACAGGCCCCGATGTTCGCGTACGATTGAAGTTTAGAATCCCATTATCCTTAATTCAGGTCGTTCACGGGACATGCTGACTATCAATGTATTCCCACTGAGCATGTCATCTTTTGTAAGTTATCACTGATGACGATCGTTCGAGGGCTAAAGCTGTCTCCATGAGAATTCTTTCATTTAGTATGCCAAGCTAACTGTTCTTCTGGATTCCCACCTGGAAGGCACAGAGGCACCATGCCACTCCGAGGTGAATGTAGTTACCAGGCAGGCAGTTAGGGAATATATGTTGAGATTCTGACATATACCCCCATGTGGCCTTTGCTCCATGCAGTGCGCTCCGACATACCCACGGGTTCTGGGATCCGAATGAGGTCGTCCACGCAGGAACCGCCTTATCCTACGTTCTAGGGAGACCTCAGACCCATTCATTGCAACATAACTCGAATTCCGGCTCTGCCTTGCCTGTGGTTCAGTTTTTCTCTAAAAAAAAATCCCAAGACGTTCAAATGGGGCTTCAACACAGGCCAGACACACGGCTACTGTTCGGGATCGAGCAAGTAATTTGCACCCTTGCTGGTAATGTAATTTTGTCTGAACCAACACATTGAGGAATAATGCTGTGCCTCAATAAATAGTCAATTTCCCTGCCGGTTGGAATCGACATGTGCACGGAATCGCCAGGAGTCGCCCCGTGTCCCCTAAGAATAGACACGCATCGGTCCCAGGAGCGGAGAAATCTTTGGACGGTCCGGGCATTATCAACTTCTTCTTCTCGGTCCGCCTCCTCCGGACCGAACCTTTGCTCCCCAACAACTCCCCTCCGAGGGCCTTATATATCATGACATTTCGAATAACTGCAGCTCCTCATTCCCCAGCTGTTGACTGATCCCATGGCTATGGCCGCAAACGGAGTAAATGGAATCAATGGCCACCAATCGGTCGCCAGGCCTTTGAAGGCGGGCATCTTTGCTCCTATCCCAACCTTTTTCTTACCCGGCACCGAAGATCTTGGTAAGTGATTAGATATTATGGTTATGGATTCAACCTGGTGACCATAAATGCCTAGATATACCACCGTTTGAATCCCATGTCGTTCGTACTGCTCAGGCTGGTGTCGGTCCAGTCATCGCTGGCTCCATGGGAGAGGCCATTCATCTCTCACATAGCGAGAGAGTGACTCTCATTAAGGCGGCCAGAAAGGCCCTAGATAACGCTGGTTTGACTGATGTTCCAGTCATTGCGGGGACCGGGGCGGGTAGCACGAGGGAGACCTTGGAGTTGACGAAGCAGGCTGCCGATGCCGGTGCGGACTACGTTCTCGTGATTGCAAGTGGATATTTTGCAGGTGTTTTGGCGGGTGATCGGGAGGCATTGAAGGCATATTGGGTTGAAGTTTCCGAGAAGAGCCCTATTCCAGTGATGATATACAACTGTAAGTTTGGTTCTTTCCCAATGGGGTGGTTCTTATTCCTCACAACAGACCCCGGAGCAAGTGGAGGAATCGATCTCGACTCCGACCTAATCACAGATTTGGCCAAGGAATGTCCGAACATGTGTGGAGTCAAACTAACGTGCGTTTCAGGGGGTTGCTTCTTGATTATTCACTAAAATGCAGTGTCGCATAGGTGTGGAAATGTTGGCAAATTGACCAGAATTGCCGATGATATCTCCCAAGCATCGTTCACGACTAATTACCCCCGCCGGAACGCCAATGCTCCTTTCCTGGTGTTGGGAGGATTCATTGATTTCCTTACGCCATCTACGTTCGCTAATGCTCACGGTGCCATTACCGGACTGGCCAACATCGCTCCGGTTGGTTGTTCTCTATTGCTATGTGCTACTGGGCTGCGAATGATTAACAACATGTTGACTTAAAGCGCTCAATCGTCAAGCTCTTCGAGCTGTCTGAGGCAGCCCGCAACGACCTGTCATTGCTTCCAGAAGCCCAGAGAATACAAGGAATTGTAGCACGAGCTGATTATACGATTGCCAAAGCATCAATTTCCGGAACCAAGTACCTGCTCGAACAGCTCTACGGTTATGGTGGCCTTCCTCGAAAGCCTTTGCCGCCAATTTCCACCCCTGCCGCCAAGGCTCTTTGGGAACACCCACACACACAAGACTTGGTGAAGCTAGAGCGAGAGCTCGGCGGGAAGGCTGCAAATTAGGAAATGACATCAGGTATATACATTCACACCCAAGGGAACACGCGGCTTTCTGATTAGATGCGAATCTTGAATCTTGCAGGATACTTATCCCACAACTATGTATTTCTTGATAATAATGGGTTCTGTTGACAGTTCCCGTGAATGTATTTTGATACCTGTACACGAACCCTCTCATTGCTCGACCGCCTTACTCTTCCAGAGACCTGATTCACGTGCAATCCTAGGCACCAGCACAAGCCTCAACGATCTCCTTTCGTCGGCCCCGGGAGTTAGAAAGACTATATGCCAAATTGGGAGAGCCAAGAATTATCGGAACTATATAGAGGCCTTTTCCTCGGGTCTATTGTCGCTACTATCACAGAGAACATATCTAGTAACAGATACCGATGACCCGGGCGCGTGGGGAGAGTAGTGACGGCAAGCGAGAAGCGACCTGAATGACAAATATGGGTCGAACGAACGAAGGATGCCACGTTTCGAAGCCCATTTAAGTTCTACCGATACTTCACCTGGTGGGTTCATCCACCAACGGTAAGGAAATCTTTAGGTAGCAACGCAGTCCTTGCCCTCTGGTGCGACCATCATGCTCACCACGGGCGGCATGTAATTGATCAGCTGACGATAATCCTCTTGGTCGTCGATCCATGACAGTCACATATCAACCCATTCCCCTTGTGGCCCACTTGCGTTTCGTGCTGCAAGTCAGCATAAGGGTGTGTAATATATTTTTGGCCATGTATGGCGCTTATCAATAAATCCAGAGAATATGATATATGCTTGTCGATACAGTGTGGTCGCCTCTCTTCTTCCGGGCCACTGGGAAGAAGTCAAAGAATTCAGATGAAAATATGTCTTCCTGGCCATCGATCGCATAGATATATAGAGGTCAAATGCTCAGCAGGTCCTAACAGACGGCGTTCTATCGGGAATGACAATGAACTCCAGGCAGGCATGTCACTTATCCTGTTTATTCTCAGCCTTGGCTCAGCAGTAGGTAGTCAAGAGCCGGAAGGAGTTGATGGCCACTAACAGAGGGAGTTGACAACTGTGGGGATGGACGCTGATGGACATGATGGATTGAATGTATTGTGGAGGACTTGCACGTGGCAACTGTCCACGGCCCGCTTCTTACACTCCTGGTTCGGGCGGCTCGATACGGCCGTTCTAATTCAAGTGACCGGACTGTACAAACGTTGGAATCAAACACACCCTTGTCAGAAGGTTGACTGCCAGATCACCATTGCTTTCGTACCACTTCATCTGTGCAAGGCTCGCAAAATGGCTCGAGGGCCATCGCATGCGCTAGAACTGGCGACTAGAGGTCGGCACCTTGCATCCATTATCTCCACAAGGCTACCCAAACTCGGTTGGTGGTGTCCTATGATCTGATCTGCGACATATCTAAATGTTGTTGTGAACCAGGCTACCGATGCTTTCAAACTACGGCATATCGTTGGAACGGCGACGCCAACAAGACCGCACCCGAGCCACAGGGCATCCCTTATTCATCTCTGACTGTTGGCATTCCTCGCGAGATCTTCCCAAATGAGCGCCGAGTATCGCTTACCCCACAAAATGCAGCGTTGTTGCGCAAGAAAGGTTTCTCTCAAGTCCTTATCGAGCACAATGCTGGCGCCGAAGCACAGTTCCTGGATGAACACTATGCTGCGGCTGGAGCTACCCTCGTGTCTCGAGACGAGTTATTTAAGCAATCCGACATATTGTTAAAAGTCAGGCCACCTTTGAGTGGCCAAGAGGTGGAGAGGATTAGAGAGGATAGCACTGTCATTTCGTTCCTCTATCCGGCACAAAATAAGGCAATTGTGGATACCCTTGCCGAACACAAAACCAATGCTTTCGCGGTTAGTTGTTGGTTGGCATTCACCCGCTGTGTTGGAAATCACTGACAATATCTCATTCAGATGGATATGATACCCCGAATCTCGCGCGCTCAAGTCTTCGATGCTCTGAGGCAAGTGAATCATAGCGCTTGAGTGATTAAGCCGACTCACTTGCGGTTCAGCTCGATGGCTAATATTGCTGGTTATAAAGCTGTCTTAGAGGCTTCCAATCATTTTGGTAGATTCTTGACTGGTCAAGTTACCGCGGCGGGGTGAGTGATTCGGTCAACATCTTCACTTTATCCAATTCTGACTCACCTTGGCTTAATAGCAAGGTACGGTGTCAATCGCATGGAGGGCAGGCGTCCATTAATCGAGATGACATAGATTGCTCCTGGAAAGGTTCTGGTTATTGGTGCAGGTGTCGCGGGTCTCAGTGCTATTGCAACGGTGAGTATGAGTAGTGCTTCAGAAACTTGGAGACTGATCGATTCTTAGGCGAGGCGACTGGGTGCCATCGTGCGCGGTTTTGATACACGGCCGGCCGTCCGTGAACAAGTACAATCCCTTGGTGCTGAATTCTTGGAAGTCGATATCAAGGAAGACGGAAGTGGTGCCGGTGGATATGCGAAAGTCATGTCTAAGGAATTCATCGAAGCGGAGATGGCCCTGTTCAAGGAACAATGCAAGGATGTCGATATTGTGATTACGACTGTAAGTGGGTCTATCCACCCTCCGGTGTCAACTAAAGTAGCTTTCTTCAGGCTCTTATTCCCGGAAAACCAGCGCCCAAGCTGATTACCAAGGACATGCTCGGGGTCATGAAGCAAGGCTCCGTCATAGTGGATCTGGCAGCAGAGGCTGGTGGTAATTGTGAAGCTACTGTCCCTGGTGAAATCGCTGTTCATAACGGTGTTACCATCATCGGTAAGGTGTAATCCTTGGCTTCAGGATGCTCGGCTTTCTAATTTTTTCGGTAGGTTACACGGATTTGCCTTCCAGGCTCCCGACACAATCCTCGACATTATACTCCAACAATATCGTTAAATTCCTGCTGTCCATGGGAGGCGATGGTCGGTTCCTGATTGACCTCGAAGATGAAGTTGTCCGGGGAGCTATTGTTGTTCACAAGGGTGAGATCCTTCCTCCGGCACCCCGTCCTCTTCCTCCTCCAGTCTCCCCTCCCCCAACACCTACGGCGGCGGAAAAAGAAGCGTCTACGGCCATAACCCCATGGCAGAAGGCCACAAGAGAGGTCACAGTCGTCACCGCCGGAATGGGCACTGCTGTTGCTCTAGGAAAGGCCACTGGAACTGCTTTTATGGACAGCTTCTTCACCTTCGGTCTCGCCGGCTTGGTCGGTTACAGGTGAGCACACCGGCAATTGTTTAGATGTATCTTATTGCTATCTACAGAGTAATCTGGGGCGTTACTCCGGCTCTGCATTCGCCTCTTATGTCTGTGACAAACGCTATATCTGGTTTGGTGGGTTTTTGGCCTGTTCCTCCTTCCTGAGCAATACTTATGGACTTCGCAGGTCGGAGTTGCAGGTATGTTCGTCATGGGTGGTGGTTACCTTCCCGGTACCATTCCCCAAGCCCTTGGGGCACTGGCGGTTCTTCTTGCTACCATCAATGTTTCTGGGGGTTTCGTCATCACTAAGCGTATGCTCGACATGTTCAAACGTAAGCTTAGAAGTCATTCTCTGGGTTCATAGTCTCACATAGGACATAGGACCGACTGATCCTCCCGAATATCCTTGGCTATATGCAATTCCCGCAACCGTTTTCACTGGTGGTTTCCTTGCTGCTGCTAGCACTGGAATGGCAGGACTTGTTCAAGCTGGCTACTTGACGAGCAGTGTCCTTTGCATCGGTATATTGCTTTCAGTTTCGCTCAGAATGGTTGACGTATAACTTAATCAGGCTCTCTGTCTGGCCTCGCTTCTCAGACGACTGCAAGGCAAGGAAACATTCTCGGAATTCTTGGTGTTGGATCTGGTGTCCTTGCATCTCTTGCTGCGGTCGGTTTCCCCCCAGAAGTTATCGGGCAATTCGCTGGTGTCGCGGCAATCGGAGGTCTCCTCGGTGCTGTCATCGGACGACGTGTGACCGCAACTGAGTTGCCTCAAACTGTTGCAATGCTTCACTCGATCGTCGGTTTGTCCGCCGTCTTGACTAGCATTGCCAGTGTTTTGCAAGATGTCTCACACCTTTCCACGCTACATATGGTGACGGCTTACCTTGGTGTTGTCATCGGTGAGTAAGAAGTTTGGAGACACGGCGTCAGGATACGTGTGCATTTTGTGTATGCTAATGTATGGATCCAGGTGGTATCACTTTCACTGGTTCCATTGTGGCCTTCCTCAAACTTGCTGCGAAGATGTCGAGCCGACCCTTGGCGCTGCCCGGGAAGCACTTGGTCAACACTACGCTCCTTGGTGCTAACGCTGCGACTATGGCTGGCTTCCTAACTCAGGTTCCTACAACTCCGATGGTGGCTGCGTCGTTCCTGGGAGCAAGTACCATTCTCAGTTTCATCAAGGGTTATACGACTACAGCAGCTATTGGGGGTGCAGATATGCGTACGTGCCTCATCTTACTCAAACTTGCTGAACGAACTGTAACATGGATCCACATTTAGCCGTCGTAATCACTGTTTTGAATGCTTATTCGTGAGTATTGCCTTCGCTAATCCGTACCCTGCAATTCAAATGCCTCTGTAGTGGGTTCGCCCTTGTGGCAGAAGGCTTTATGTTGGATAACCCACTCCTTGTAACCGTCGGTTCGCTTATCGGTGTCAGCGGTTCAATTCTCTCCTATATTATGGTGGGAAGAGTTCTATTTTTTGTTCGTCTTGCCGGGTTAACACGTGCTATAGTGCGTTGCTATGAATCGATCTCTCACGAACGTACTCTTCGGAGGTATCAGCGCGCCTGCCGCTTCCGAAACGAAGATTGAAGGGACCATCACCAAGACTACAGTAGATGAAACTGTTGAGGCTCTAGCCAACGCTGACAATGTTATCCTGGTACGCCATCACCCATTAAGTCCGGTTCTTGGTTTTTATGCTTGTCACTCAGGTTGTTGGTTATGGAATGGCGGTAGCTAAGGCGCAGTACGCCATTTCGGAGATCACTTCCATGCTAAGAGCCAAAGGAGTTAACGTTCGGGTAAGTCTCTGGTGCTTATGGCAATACTATCGATGGCTAACGGTGGCTTACGACTAGTTTGCTATTCACCCTGTTGCTGGTCGTATGCCAGGGCAGTGCAATGTGCTTCTTGCTGAAGCTTCGGTCCCTTACGACAGTATGTTTCGGGGATCTTTGAATTGGCTCGTTTCTAACCGGACCCTGTGAACAGTTGTTCTCGAGATGGATGAGATCAATGATGATTTCAATGACACTGATGTAACGTTGGTCATCGGCGCCAATGATACTGTCAATCCCATTGCTCTGGAGCCAGGTTCTCCTATCGCTGTGAGTGTCAAGAAGAACACGTCATTTGTTATTGATTGATTGACGCCGTATGTAGGGTATGCCCGTCCTTCACGCATGGAAGAGCAAACAAGTCATTGTCATGAAGCGTGGCTTGGCGAGTGGATACGGTACCGAACTCAGCTATTTCAGCGCGACATCTTCTGACATCTTTCCTAAAAATAACAGCTGATGTTCCGAACCCCATGTTCTACATGCCTGGCACAAAGATGCTCTTCGGAGACGCGAAAGACACTTGTGAAGGTCCGTAAAACAACGTCGTCAAACGAGATGAAGTCTGACATTCATCCCCTCGTCTAGCTATCAAACGCGGTCTGGAAGCACGCGGTTGAGATGTGATTGACTGTGAGGCTGATGTCCATTGAGTTCTGGAGCGCTGGTGGAGTGGAATGGGTGGTCCGGAAAGATGCAAGGGTTTTCTTGGTGTGATGTGGGTGATAATCTGCGCAGCAGTTGATGAGTTGGAAGAAAGTTCATGTATATAGTGTACTTTGGTGTATCATGGCGCTCCAGCTTGGAGCCAACTTCGAAATGATGGCCGCTCCGCTGGTTTATTTGGTCGTAGCTTCCAGATGTTGTGATGTATATAATGTTTCCTTCCAATGTAGGGCAAAAATGGACATTCTGAATAACACACATTGTTTCCGATGGTTTTCGCTGTTTGGTTTCTGGGAAAAAAAAATCTATGTGCTACAAGAGTTATAGGCCAAGAAAAAAAAGTGCTATAGGTCCTGCTGAGAAAATAAAACCATCGTATAATAAAGTGTCACCAACAGTTGTTGAGGGGTGGTACGCATACGGGGAAAAGTGGGTCATGCGATTTAGTGAAGAACGAATCAGAGATCAGAAGAGAATACTAAGTAAGTTAGTGCTGCGGGGTCCCGAATTCTCAATGAGCGAAAAGGGGAGAAACGTCATGTGAAATAAGAAGGGCGGATGAAATAAGAAGGGCAGAAGGTTGAAGCGTTGATGGGTGCCACACAGTAATTGGCGCCACTTACACATAAAAAGAGGACAGGGAGGAAGGGCGGCAAGAAAATAATGTATAGTACGTGAAGTCCATGTCCAGAGTTCATCGAAGTTCGTTCATCGTGCATTAATTTGGTTGTATTATGCTTGTTTTGATTCTTGTCCCCAACGATCGCCATGATTCAGAAGTTCAGAAGTCAGCGACCCCATGGAGCCGTCACCGGGTATAAATGATCTTGGCCTTCTCGGAGTCGACAAATGGAGGTGAACATGTGAGGGTGGAAGATACGGAGGATAGGGAGGTTGTTGACGAAACTGCGGTAAGGCCGCCAAGAGAGTGGACAGGAATTGCGACGGGGGTGGGAGACCGTAGAGACTCTAGATATCGCTTTTCGTTCCTTCCGCCCCAACTCCACGCGATGGACATGGGATCTTTCGATAAGGAAACAGGGAAGGGGACGGGTCGTTTAGGCTGGGAATTGTAGAGCCATGTCGCAACCAGGACGACGGCAGAGCCAAGAAGGAATGTGAAGGACATGTTAAAGTCAAAGAGAGCGACGGAAGCAAGGAAGGAAATGACGATGCTCAAACTGGTCGCGAAGCCCTTGAGGATGTTATCGGAATACTTGATAACCAGCGCCGTGAGGAGTCCCCCGAGAACCTGGACGGCAACTGTTGCCCAGGCCCATGCCCCAAAGTTTTGGAACAACAAGGAAAAGAAGCTTCCAACGCCCCTGGTCGCTTGTGTATTATATGTGAGCACGACAGGCGCCAGGGCTGGCAATAAGGAAAATAGGGAGAGTTGGACATTCCGTATCCAGAGGTCGGCCTGAGAGTTCTTCAGAACCATCTCGAAGTAGACGCCGGCCAAGCCGGAGGTGAAACATGCTGCAGTCACAGCCATGAAACCTTTCAAGGCGTTCATGGAATGTGTCGGAACGTTTCCTGCTGCACCGCTGTGAACGCCGGCCTGCATTTGCACGATGCCCACGCCGAGGGCCAAAAATAGAAGCGATATCCATTGCGCAGAGGAAAGTTTCTTCCGGAGGAGCATGACTGAGAATGCGGCGGTGGTGAGGATCTTCATTTGATAGGTGACCTGGAATGTCGCGGCCTCCAGATTAGTTGCGGCAACATATTGCAGATTATTTTGGATAACTAATGATTCAAACATAAGTTCTAGTTGGCTTTGTATCGGAAAAAAAACCCCACCATAAAGTATGGCTGGTATTGACAACTTCCAACAATCCGGACTGAACACGTCTCTCCACAACTTCCGCAGTCGACTCACAACCCCTCTGCTTCCAGCAGGATATGGCGCCTGCGCCATGTCGTACATGGAAGTGTGTCCAGAGTCCAGCCGTGCGAATGCAATGACGAGCGAAATGAGTCCCTTGAGGATTTCGTTCATAAGGACGGCTGTCGCTGCAGAGTACATGCGCGACGGAGGAGTTGAGACACGGGAATAATGCATGATAATGGTCAGTGCTGAATTTTGAACGGCCAGCGTCACAAGCCTTCAGAACGACGCGTAAGAATGCATTGCACTTCGCTTCAAGCTGAAGGAAACACACGATATATATTTGAGCGGAATCCCCCAGAGAGACGGGACAGTCTGAACGACAGGCGCGTTGTTGGCGAGTCCGAGGTCGTCGTCATCGAAGTCATTGGTGAGTTTGCGGGCAAAGGGGGTATACAATGTGGGTAATTGGGGTAGGGGGTGGGACATGGTGTGGGGAGAGGAGGAAGGGTAGCAGGGGGAAGAACTGCCAACAGATTTGTTAAATTTGAAACCCATTTGATTTCATAACGACCTAATTTCCTTTTCGGATGCGAACGGCCCTTTCGTGTATTTCCTTTTCGATCCTCGCCTGATGACCGTTGCTGCGGAGAATAACAGCCACCAGCCCTTTCCCATCCAACCGCTCCAATGCTCCAAACCTGCTGTGCTCCCGGCCGCGCCCGTTTTATATATGTTCCTCTATAGAGACCTCTCCGAAGTTTGAATATGGTTAAGCGTTGGAAATCGAGACCTGCGATTGGTTGGCCCACCGCCCTACGGGCCCCTTCAGTTAGTTTTTCGTTCAAACTGGAAGTTTGTAAAAGGTCTCTAGCGCCAAACATATACCCCTAGTGGTCCAGAATAAGTATTAACAATTTTATCATGACAAAACCCTATGAGACTTGATGGAACTCCAATGGACCCCAATCACTATCGCCAAGACATCACAGTTCTTCCTCCATTCCGCATGTCCTCCCGTGTCCAGCGGCTCAACCTTGGGCTTCAATGACCATTAGAGGCTACCGCTTAGCGCCGTATATAATGGGCCTCTTCGATCGGTCTCGTCCGGGGTTGCGGATGCTGCACGTTGAGCCGCAGTAGCTCCCATATGCCTCTACGCTCTTGTGCACTTTAGTGCTATTGTAGCTTAGTGAGGTTGCGGGGCTGGGGAGATGAAGGAATGCGCGGAACACGCGGGAGTCATTAACTCCTGTATCACACCTGTTGACGCCGTCTTTTTTCTTTCTTTTTTTTTTTTTTGAGTCTACTACGATCAGAGAGCGTTGGTACAGACTGAGTATCGATTCGGCGCCAAATATATTATTAGAGATATTCCGAAGGCCAGAGCAGGGGGTACGAGAACTCCGAGACAACGATCACAGCACTTCGTGTCAGTCACCAGCGTCGCAACCAAGTATTGACGGCGCCCGTCCTGGACTTGACCGATTTGACCATCATCGCCTAGATATTGATGCATACTTTTTTCTGAATGTTTTCTTTCCAGAGTTGTTTTGATTCTACCACTCTAAGATAATCATAAGGAAATGATGTGTTAGCTGACGGTTTGATATTTGAATCCTGGGCTACTGGTGGCCTCTGGTGGCCCAGCTCCCATGGCGCGCAATTGTGTCCGTGTCCCCTGTTGGGACTCTTGGCACTTTAACTTGGAGGAAGTCAGATCTTTTATCGGCGCTCGGTCACCGGGTTTAACCCGAGTAGCAACTCGATAAATCGTCGGAATGGTGGACGAGATACGAGGGCTTATGGTTGCTGCATAGTATCATGCAGTACGGTTCTGCATGTGGGTCCGGTTTTCCATTTCGATCATGTTATTTCCGCCCTCGAGACCGATGAACAGCGGTGAACTCAACGGCAAGATTCCACGGCTAAAGCCAGTGAAACCACAGTGCCACCATCCGCAAGGCTGACTGCGGCGTTCTTGGCAAATAGAATTACTCCTATCTTATCTCTCAGGATTCTTCATCATCGGGTCGTGACCCTGTGACCACTCTCAGAGAAAAAGAGTGTCGATTGACTTTATATTTGGTCCGCATCCGAGCAGTGCAGTCGGTGTCTTGTTCATAGTGCGAGTGATCGTTGCCCAAGTGTTTGCAGTAATGTTTCTCCGTTACTAGGGGCTGGGGTTGACAGAAGCATCGAGTATATGGAAAGTTTCATAGGGCAGATATGCAGTAAGAGTAGACAGGGGCTAGAATGACTTTTCCAGTTTATCTTCTATCACGGGTGTAGTTTGTGTAAAGTTGAGTCCAGATGGTCAAGAGAATTTCTCTCGGCTCAAAGTGAGAGGCCTTTGCGCAACGATTCTTGCACTAATGTCACGAATTTCCGGTATGGGCAATGAAAGCTTAGGAAGGCACCATCACCATGAAGGTTGGTGCCAGCGAAACGGTATAAATCCAATTAGAACAGAAGTGTCGCTAGCTGGCAGCAACAATGGCAACTCCTGCAGCAGGTAAGGCAAGCTCCCAATCCTAGCTTGGAAACCAGATGTAGGTGTGTCCCAAGCAGGCAGTGATTCGGAGAAAACAAAGGAGTCGCGACGACGGAGCTGGTAACCAGTGTGCTTGGGTTTACGAGTATGGATGTCATGTCCCACAGAGAAGGTAGCAGACTAAGCTGTGCGTCAAAAAACCAGGAGAGGTCCGACCGATGAAAGAGTGAGATGGACTCTGGGTGGTGTAGGTCTTGCTGTACTGGAGGACAGACCCCTCGCCTGGTTCGAAGGTCGGTGTTCGGAGGTGGGTTAGTGGTATTTCCCGTTGGATGCGGCGTGGTGGACGTGAAATAGCTAGTATATGGAGCGGCTCCACGCTTTATTTTTGGTCCTCGTATATGATATCCAAATCTTAACTCTGTCATTTGGCTGAGCTGTGAGTTGCATTCAGTTGATCAATTTAAATCTTGACTTGTGGACGGAAGGAGAAATCAAAAGTCTGCGTCGTGATCTGCGTTCCTAGGGATTGGAATGAGACCCATAAATCCAAGAGCAAGCCAGAGGCACGTAACTGGAGCAGCCAGCGCGGTAAAGTCCACACGAAGTAGGGACAAACGGGCACAGTTCACGGCAAAGAATGTGGTTGGCGCGTCCCTCGGGGAGTACCACAAATGGAAATCCGGAGGCGGTATTATTAGACGCGTGAGATCACGTGTAGTTGCACGGTTCCTTGCAGGCTCAAGATTATAATACATATCCTGTAGGACTTGGAACACCTCTGGGTTTCGTTCTTCCTCATCTTCAGACCTTTTTATCCATTTCTGTGATCAGACACTCATCTCTGCCCTTGGTTCCAAGCCAAATACGAAAAACTCCACCTTATCAGGGTTGAGGTAATAATTGGCGTGATCATTCTTGGAATTACACTAATACAATCTGGACGCCGTCTTACGTCCAGCTCTGCATCTACAGCCAATTCACTTGTTTCTCCACGTCAAATTTCGCTACTGGCACGACCTCAAACGTCCAACTACACACATTACGCGTACTATCATCTGGGCTAAATGAACGTGTTTGATGGAAGCCTGAGGTACGGGTCTTCTTTTTCTCTTCGTTGATGCACTTGATGATTGTGGACGCGTCGCTCTCAGCGACGTGGACGCAGAAGAGTCCCAGGCTACGCAACTAATACATGCGGCCCTCGAACAATCTCCGGAACCTTCTGAAGATCGGATTAAAGGCGGAGTCGTGGTACCTAACAAGGATAACTCGATCGAATCCTTCCCTTCCTCCAGAAACTCGGCCGCAACCTCGGTGCACCATTATCATTTTCATGGTCTTGCAGCAACGCAGACGCAAACACAGCTTTGTGATGACGAGGACAGCGCTAACAGCGGGTTGGCACTGAGCGAAGATTCGCAAAAAGAAAATTTGGGGGCAACGGGAACCACTGGGAGAGATATTAAGTGGGGTATGCCGTCACCTGATTCGCGTCCGTCGTCACCACATGGATTGGCAGTAAAAGATAATGTAACGATGGATAAACGGCCAGGAACCCCTGGACGCGCAACAAAGGTATGAGTCCTTTCACAACCCAGTTGTATATAAGCTATTCCCTGACGTCACTGTCGTTCCTTCGTCCTTCCCTTTCACTTTTTCAAAAGCCAAAGCCACCCACTGTAGCTTTTCAATCTCCCGCAAAGAATCCAATACCTCCATCGACGACACACAGGATGGACTCACAACCAACTAAGGCAAAAGGAAAACTTGATCTCCTGCAGCCATCGCGTCAAAAAAGTAGCCGCTCTCGTTCTCCCATCCTTTCACAGGACTCTTTTGCGCAGGTGGACTCCCAGTTGTCGGAGGATAAGTTCCTTGTGACCTCGAAGAAGTTCACGACACCCTTGGCCGACCTTGCTCGCGCGGCCGAAGATGAGTATTCCGGATTGGCCAGTAGGCGAACGGGGGTTACACAGTCGGACTATTCTTCCAGCACCGCCATTCCCAGGCGGGAAGACCGTCCGCCTGTCATCCTGGTCCCATCTACTCCTTCTCAGTCAGAAAGCTCAGATTATTCACGGGAAGAATCTGTTCGAGGCATCCCACCACCTCTTTCTCAGCAAGATGACAGTTTCGAACAAGCCCAAGGCACTAGTCGTATGATACTTGACACCGATTCCAGCAAAGGATCCCAGCACTCTCAGGGTTACGACGGTCAAGACGAAGTTGCTGAAGTCCAGGATTTATATGCCAACACTCGGGATACAAGTCGAGGACCTACTACCCGTCCCGTCACACATCCAGAGCCCTTATCTCTCAGTGGTGGCTTTCGTGGAACACAACAGGCCACACAGATCGCAACGCAGGAGGATTTCGTAGCGGCGGCTCCCAGCGTTGTCCCACAGACCAATACCTCTACCCATACTGGTCCTCGGAGCTTGCTAAGCACCATGGATCCGCATAAGCGGGGTCGCTACCAACATCTCGTCCGGTACACCCCAGCTTCGCCGATATCCCCAGTACCCCAGCAGTTCCCGGCAGGCACTACCAGGATGACTGCAGACGGGGCGGAGACGCAACTTCCAGGCGCCGCAGGACGGTTGAAAGCAACATCGCCTCAACCGGCGCCTCTACCTCTGCGGGCTGTTCCCTCGCCAGGCAGGACATCTCCAAGAAAGCCTGCCCATCGTCAGCCTCCCGCTCCGTGCGCTGGAGATGCCATGGACGTTGTGCCCGACTCAGAACCGATGCGAGAACAGGTCCAGTCATCCGTGGAGGAAGAGCAGAGACCGATGGAGGTTGACACGGTTGTTCCCGAGATACAGAGAGGAAGTGTAGCGGCAAGACTGTCGCATGATAGTGAAGCGACCGAGGATAGTGATATCTTACCGCCCAAGAAGACCGCACGACGGGAGGAGGAAGAGGAAGAGGAAGAGGAAGAGGAAGAGGAAGAACCTGAACAGGAGGAGCGGACAGAAGAGAGGAGGCATGACGACGATGACGACGATGACGACGATGTACCTCTTTTCGCTCGTCTTCGCAAGGGCAAAGGCAAGGCTCTTGCTACCGCGGCACGTGAAAAGGCACCAGATATTGTGCGTACCTATTCTTCCAAACCGAAGGTATGCTCTTCATGTATGGTCGATTTCTGTTTTCTGACTTTCTTCAGACTGATAAGAAGGCAACGAAACCTCAACCTATTGCTGCGGTGAAGCGACCCGACCCACCACACCAGCAAAAAGGTCGAAAGGGCTCCAATAACCCCAAACCTCCTGTTGCCGACATTTCCAATGAGAGTGCCGTTCCTTCTTCGGTCCCAGATCAAGATCATGCTCGCCCCGCTCGCTCTAGGAAGCCATCCCTTAAGGCCGCAGTCGCATTGAGGGACAAAGGGAAGCAGCCTATGCGCAAGCCACCTAGGGCCACATCCGTTGCAAGGTCTACTCGAAGCCATCGGTCTGCGACTGTCGAAGCTGAGGAAGACCCTGACTTTGAGATGGAAGGAGTTTCCGATAGTGAGAGGGCTACGGAGCCGGCAATGGATGAAGAAGAAGAGTACATGGAACCGGAATCTCCTCAACAGAACCTTAAGCGCAAACGGGGTAGACCACCCAAGAGCAAGTCTTTGAACCAGGCTGCAGTGACTCCTCGGACTCGGCTTACGAAACGGCTCAAGTCTGCTGGCTCGACAATATCCAGGGCGGATGCGACCCGAGTTTTTGCTCTCTGGAAGCAAAATGGCCTCTGGTATTCCGGGATCGTTTACGAACATTTGAGTGACGACAATTATAACGTCAAGTTCGACGATGGCTTTGAATCACCCGTTATCACGGGCAATATGCGGACCAACAATTTGCGCGTTGGAGACTTCGTCCGCATCAACAAGCAAGCGAAGGACTATAAGGTCGTCAGGGTCAATTATCGGACGAATACAGTCTGCGTTGACATTGCGGGAGAGGAGGAGGAGCTCCAAATCAGGGATATTAGCATCTCTACAAAAATGATCAACTCTACCTGGCAAGATCGGATTGTCGATAACCGGTTATTAGTTCCCGCAATACGCGAAGTCGAGGCCAAACCCACACCTTCGCCTTCTCGATCGGCCGCAAGTTTCCTTTCCAATGCCAAGGGCGCACGACCCCTGTACAAATTCTTGCACAAAGTCGGCTTGATTGTCAGCCTTAGTGGAAGCAATACGAATGACAAGACCAAGGATGGTCGATCTCGCTCAGATATCCTTAACGCTGTACGGGATAGCGGCGGCGTAGTCGTTGACGACCTATTCAAGTACCTCAAGATGGACATTTCGTACTCATCGGAGCGTTGCATTATTGAAGCTAGCGACGTGAAATGGATCGGGGAGCCGAAGGAGCTGGAGCGGCTGTTCCTGCTAGCAGACGATTGTAACCTAAAGCCCAAGTATCTGATGGCATTGGCGCTAGGGATTCCTTGTCTATCAGTCAATTGGTTATACTCTTGCCTCGAAGTGGTGAGTAATATGTCATATCGTAGTTTTGACACCATTCAACTGTTATCCCAACAGGGCAAGGAACTTGACTGGCGGCCGTATTTGTTACCTCAAGGCCGGCCGACGTCGTCCGACGTCCTCCCCTCCCAGCAAATCGACCTCAATTGGGGCAATCAGCTAGAGCATCTCCTCAACATCATGTTGAATCCTGTTGCGCCCAAAATTCTCGACGGCCTGTCTATTCTTTGCGTTGGGCCAGGTATGACACCAAAGACCAACAAGGCTGGAGAAGCTGCCAACTATATCATCCGCATCATACTAGCCATGGGCGCTGCGAGGGTTGAAGCTGTCCGCGACGTTTCTTATGCCTTAAACCCGCTCTCGCAGTATAGCTTCTTGATTATTCGCGAAAAAGACCAGTATACCAGCAGCTACGTGCAAGCCCGTACTGTGGACTGGAACTGGGTCAAGGATAGCCTGATCATGTCTCGCAGATTGCCTTATCCGTCATGGTCCGTCGAGGAGGATTCGCAGTGTTCTCAGAGTCTATGATCATTCTGCACCTTTTTACCTCTTACGGCCTTTGTCTCGTCCACCGAAGGTTGTTTGTTAACTAAGTTATGCTAATGTATTTCTTAATTGTATGAGCTTGGTACTATCTAATTTCCTTGTTATCTAGTTGTACATACAAATATCCTGACAATCGGATACAATATATGCTGGGGTAATTCTGCTACCATCAAAGTCCATGAGGGTCGAACGTTGTCGAACATTGTATCTTGTTCTCCGCTTCTTCTGAAGTCTCACAATTGATATATCATATACCACATCCCATGCGTCATGCATCTTGCTTATTCCATTATTGTCCCCAAACTGCAGGGCCCATAGACTGTAGGCTACCTCTGCCGAACTCGAGTGTTTGTCGTTGCTTGTCACGCATTTATTCACGTAACGGAACGTGTCACGTGCACGCAAGAAGCACTGGTACCAATGTATTACAACTTGACTTAAGACTTGAGATTCATAGTTCTTCCCCACAGTCTGTCCTTCCTTCTATCCGTCATGTCATCAGACGAAGAAGAATACGAGATTGGTATGCTTCTTAACTCTACCCTGCTCTTGAGATGACAACTGACCGATTTTGTATTCTGCAGAATCGATATTAGAGGCGCGTGTTGAAAAGGAGAAGGGCCGTAAAAGTAAACTGGTTTGGGTAAGTAGGTGATTGATACCGGTCGCTCCTGGTTATCATGACTGACACCAGATCATAGAAATTCCGAGTTCGGGTAAAATTCCGGTTATTGAATCATGATTAGCATTGCACTGAAGAAGTAGTAGTGGAAAGGGTACTCGCCTGAGGATGATACGTAAGTATCCATTCAGTCAATGCAGCTCATTTGGGACTTATCGGTTTTGCGATTGTAGCTGGGAGCCAATAGAACATATGACTGGCTCTGAGGAAACACTTTCGCGGTTTTGGGAGCGCATCAATACAGGCGGTCGGGATCACCGGGATTTGCAGCAATTCACTGCGGGAGAGGTATTTCTGCCCGTCGGACCACCCAAGAGTGCGTCTTGTTATGATTTTTTTTTAGCAGCGCGTCTCATTCCACCATGTAGGACGGAAGGGTAAAGAAAGGGAGAGGTCACCTGCAAAGGAAGCCAAACCGAAGGCGGAGTCCATTGAAGTTACCCCGGACGTTGAACGTTCTTCACCTTCGAAGATCCGCAAGCGAGATGGCGATGATACGGAGCCTGAAGACAATCATTCTTCAAAACGACCACGACAGGCGCTAGAATCCTTCAGCAGTAAGCCAAACCTCCTTCTGACGGATCGTGGTTCGCCAGTCAAGCCTACACCTCCGGATTCCCTGCTCCAACATCTGCCGCGTGAAAAAGACAAAGGTTCGGCTTCCCCAAAAAACGCCGATTCACCTGAATTGGAAATCAACGAGGACTTGCTTATTTCTATGGACACTGCGGTTGTAGCACCACCAACACCAATAAAGGACGAAAATCCGGATAAAAGCACTGTGACGCCACCTTCGGTAGAAAACGTCAAGGCTACCATGCCGTTGCACCGGGCGCGTGTTGCCAATCCGTTGGTGAAGCTATTGAACGATCATCAGTTGGCCAATCTCAAGTCCCACGAGGCAAACAAGCTTAATGGGGGGACAGGCGCTGGCGAGCAGACTTCACCTCCCAAGCGACGGAAACCCGGACCTGGACGTTCATCCGATGGTTTATTGATTCCACCGCCAACATTGTTGACCGCTGAAAAAGGAAAGCTCAAAAGTGTCAGAGGAAAGGGGAAGCTCGGGAGAATTCAAAAACGAGCAAACAACGAAGCCCAGGATGATGTAATGGCACATCAACAGGATGAGATTGCCGAGATGAATATAGACCAGGAAGTTCACGTCGAGCCGCCGAAACCTGGGGAGCTATTGCAATTGGCAGGTCTCGAGCCAGGTCCTACGACCTTACCTGACTATGAAGATGAAGGCAACACGAGAGTTGCCTCTGCACAGGTCGCAGAACCAGAACAGACGTAGGCTCATTTCCCATTTCATAATGCCTCACTTACCTTTTCGTATTCGTTCTAGCGCAACTTTGATACCTGACGTGAAAGAGAGCCTTTTCCCATCCACTATCCCTGAGGTTGAAAGTAATCCGGCTTGGAAGCGTTCAACAATTTTCGGGCCATTGTGAGTAATGAGCTCAATGCATCTTAACGCGCTTACCAAATTCTCAGAACGTTGGGAACTGACGCTGCAAGCTTTGGAACTAAGATAAATGCTGACGAGTCGTAAGCCCCCTTCTAACGAACTTCATTCTTCCCAGGTCTAATGTCAATTTAGCTCGATACCATTCCAAATCAATCTCGATGCCTCAACCTCGATCCCTGTTCTGTTTGTCGATGCTGTCTCTTCCTCTGCCTTCCCCAGTTTCGCTATGTCCCAACGAGGCCCGCCGGGGAAATTTTATCGTGGATCTCATGCTACAGACTTGCTGGGAACATTACGGACAAAAGGTTCTTTCGCGCGCGTTCAGTTGTTCCCGGAAGCAATAGATGCGCACGATCAAAATTTCACGCACTTCACGAAACGTCTCTCCAATGATGAACTGGTAGGTATGTTCTCCTGCAGGTCAACCAGGGCTCTGAATTCCGTTTTAATAGTTCGTTACAATGGTTGACCGGGATCTTCTTGCGTTCTGTTCCTCAAGTAACCCCTTATTTGCTCAGAGATTGAACATTCCACCAGGTCTTCTTTCGGTGGACGGCGTACTTGTCGCGCATGTATCTATTGAAAACTACTCGGCGTTTGCGGATGCCACTGTGAATGCGGATGATACCATCTGGTCTCAGTATATTCTTTCAGCCGGAGGTACTTGATTGTGTCATTCCCGGCTTTTGAATGAGCCTGGGATGGCTCACTAGTCTACCTTATCACTTACCTTCGTGGATGCTATCGTTGCATGTTCTTGCTATCTTCTACTGCCTATCTATTGTCTAGCCGCATATATGAATGATCTCTTTCGCATTCAGGATTCGTCGCGGCGAATTTGACCGAATTTGACCATCGCGAACACGTGACTCATTTTGCGCGTCGCGTTACATTGACTCGGACACACGTCACTTTGAATCTGTCAATTTCAGGACTCGTTCTTCGTTTATCGTTCATATTTTCATGCTCAAACGAATACCAGTGACGGCCGATGGCAGGGCTGTAGACAGGCTCCAAGAAAGCACTCGTGTAAACCTCCCTTTCAAACCCCCGACACTGGCGAAATCCTTGGAACGGGTCCAGCCACAACGAAAACGGAAACGAGTATCCTATGCGGGTCAACAAGGAGATGGTGACTCAGATTCAGACGGAGGTGGCTCTAAGAAGAAGAAAACGAAGGATAACAAGGATGGGAACTACCTTAATGAGGACGAGCTGCTTGCAAGGCAGAAGCAATATCCTGTTTTCAAGCCTACACCCTTCGATCAAGTCGTCCATCGTCGATTTTCGTTACCTTCTATGAAGAGCAAGGATGGGTCGCTCGTCACGCCTATGCTGTCAAATGTGTCATTGGGGATCCGGCCGCAAGCCAAAGTCATTCCAAGACCTTTGCATGATCCGATGGAGGACCACGCTATTGTGTTGTTCGATCCTACCATTGATAATCGTGAGACCGATGAGGAGAGGAAGCAGAGGGAAGCAGAGGAGGCGAAGATGAGAGCAGAAGAAGAAGCGAAGGCTAGGACGGCTGGGATGTATAATCCCCACAAAAGCTTGCGGAAGTTGCTTGGAGAGGACGGTGAAAAGAAGGAAAAGGTGCCTAAAGTGCCTGTGGTCATTGATCCTCGACTGTCTAAAGTCCTGCGACCACATCAGATCGAAGGTGTCAAAGTGAGTCTCTGCGTGGTCCAATTAAAGGAGATCCTGACACATTTAGTTCCTGTACAAATGCACTACTGGCATGGTGGTGGAGAACCAATACGGCTGTATCATGGCTGATGAGATGGGTCTTGGGAAGACGTTACAGTGTATTACACTGATGTGGACATTGCTGAAGCAGTCGCCCCATGCAGGCAAGCCCACAATTGAGAAATGCATCATTGCATGTCCGTCCAGCTTGGTCAAGAACTGGGCTAATGAGCTTGGTGAGCGTTGATTCGCACTGGCTTTCACCCTTAACTCATTTTCCGGACTAGTAAAGTGGTTGGGCAAAGATGCTGTTACACCGTTGGCAATCGATGGCAAAGGTGGAAAGGCAGAAACGCTACCAAAGGTTCAGCGGTGGGTCTCTGCTTCTGGTAGAAACGTTACGCAACCAGGTACGACCCGAACGATCACTAATTTTCTCGGAAAATTAACTGTACTTGGTAGTCATGATTGTTTCTTATGAGACTCTGCGCACCCTGACGGTGTATCTCGCTAACTGCAGTATTGGACTGCTCCTCTGTGATGAGGGCCACCGTCTGAAGAATTCGGGTATGTCATGAACCCCGGTAGGGTTTTGCAACGCCAGACTAACGATTGTAACAGAATCCCAAACTTTCCAGGCTTTGAATGGTTTGGATGTCAAACGGCGTGTCATATTGACTGGTACACCCATCCAGGTACGAACTCCATGATGCGGCGCAAATCTATAATAATCCATTCTGCAGAATGACCTTTCCGAATACTTTTCTCTCTTGAACTTTGCCAACCCCGATTTCTTGGGTTCCAAGAACGATTTCCGCAAGAACTTCGAGAATGCCATCATTCGTGGTCGCGACGCTCTGGCAAGCGACGAAATTAAGGCCGAGAGCGAGAAGAAACTCAAAGAGCTAGGCTCCCTTGTGATGAAATTTATCATCCGCCGAACCAACGATCTACTATCGAAATACTGTATGTCGTCTCCCGGCACAAAACAGCATATACCCTGACCTGAGAGCCGTTAGTGCCCGTCAAATACGAACATGTTGTTTTCTGCCACCCATCGGAATTCCAGCTCTCATTATACCGCCTATTCATCACGTCTCCAGAAATCAAGGCATTACTTCGTGGAACGGAATCTCAACCTCTTAAAGCCATCAACATCCTTAAGAAACTATGCAATCACCCTGATCTTCTCAATCTTCCGGAAGATCTAAAAGGGTCAGAAAGCTTGCTCCCCCCAGACTACGGTGCCGCGAAGGGAGGTGGAGGGGGAAGAGGCAGCGATAGAAACCCTGCTGTTAGGTCTGAATGGAGTGGAAAGTTTATTGTTTTGGAAAGGTAGGTTCATTTTATATTACTCACTGAGCGGTTGACGGATTGGTATCAGGTTCCTACATCAAATACGAACACAGACGAATGATAAGATTGTACTGATCAGCAACTATACCCAAACTCTTGACCTGTTTGAGAGGCTCTGTCGCAATAAGAAGTGTGTCACTATCAGCATATTTTGATGTCTATTGTTGATCTCGACTTAGATATGGATTTTTCCGTCTTGACGGGACGATGTCAGTCACCAAACGCCAGAAGCTAGTGGACCAGTTCAATGATCCTAATGGCAAAGAGTTCATTTTCTTGCTGAGCAGTAAAGCTGGCGGGTGTGGTATTAACCTTATTGGTGCCAATCGACTTATCCTTTTCGACCCTGGTCCGTGAACAGCTCTCCCTTTTATTCCGAGCCACTGATGTGCTCCATAGATTGGAATCCTGCCGCGGATCAACAAGCACTCGCTCGTGTATGGCGTGATGGCCAGAAGAAAGAATGTGAGTTTTTAGGTCTCTCAAGTTAGTGCCCTTGTTGACAGTCTTCCAAGGCTTCGTATACCGATTTATATCCACCGGCACCATCGAGGAGAAAATCTTTCAACGTCAGGCTAACAAACAGGCATTATCCTCTGCTGTAGTGGACGAGAAAGAAGATACCGAACGCCACTTCTCGTTGGATGCTCTTCGACAATTGTTCACGTTCAACGAAAAGACTCTTTGCGATACCCATGAAACGTTCAAGTGTAAACGGTGTAAAGACGGGAAGCAGATGGTCAAATCACCCGCCTTGCTTTATGGCGATGCTAGCACGTAAGTTATGCTCTCCTGTACGCTGTACGGTCTGTCACTGAGGCTGACGGCCTGGCAGGTGGAACCATTTCACAAACGCCGAGTTGAAGAATAACCATGATGACTTATTGCGCGCCGAAGTTGGTTTGCCAGAAGTTTCTTTCGTCTTCCAGTACATCAGTCACTAGACCTCGCTTGCGTTCCTTCTGCCGTTGCTTTGCACTATTTATACAAGAGCTGTTTCAAAGGACTGCTATCATTCCATACATTGCATTACAAATACATTGTACAAATACCAATACATTATGCAAGAACGTTAATCCAAGGTAACGGAACGGAGGGAAAGGAGATAGTTTTTCACCCAAAGATATGATCCCAGTCCTCCCACTCGCCACCAATAGGCCGTATCTTGACTTTTTCACCTGAGGGCCCGAAATACGACGCTTTGAACCATGACTGCATCTCTTCCTCTGAGAAAGGACCAAATGTTTGCGAGTCATCTGCGCCTGGGACGTTCCATTTATACTCGAACTTGACATCGGCAGAGGGTGGTTCCCAGTTTTGGTCGACGATGCCAGAGCGACGGACATCACGCACGAGTTCTTCATACGTTTTGGAGTAGATATCTGTGTCGCCAAAGGACATGAGATTGGATGCGAGGTGGGTAATTAGTTCGATATCGGTTGGTGACGGTGGTTTGTTATTGTTGGATGTATCTACTGCCATCGCGTCTGGCGGCGGTTTTGAATTTCTGCGAAGCGCGGCGTATTGGTATAATGATACGAAAGAAGAAAGGGGAGACGCACTTTTTGGCTTTAGCTTGTTTCTTCTTGGCTTGTGCTCCTAGACGTTGCAGTGCTTCGAGCACCGTCTCGCCTTTCTTAAGATATGGGAGAAGTTGTTTCTCCATCGCTTCCTTCCCGCCGCTTTCCCTTAGCTCGCGCTCCTCCTCCTCTTGCTTCTGTTTTTGTATCTTCTCCTGCTGTTTCTTCCTCTTCCGGGCCAACTTTATCTCCTTCTCGCTGAGGCCCTCCATCCACCGATCGTGTACGCCATGAGGATCGTATGTTCGAACGTACGTCCCATCAGCAGTAAACTTCCCCTCCTCCATCTCCTCGCGCATATTGAAAGAGGACAGTTCATAGCCCATGCCCGCCTTCTTCCTCCTCTCCGCATCATCTTCGTCTTCCGGTTCATCCTCGTCCGACTCGTCCGATTTATCCTCATCCCCAGACGCACCACCAAATTCCTGACCTTCAATATCACCCAGTCTCATGTACTTTTCTTCTTTCTTCTTCTTTCCCCCATCTAGACTTGTACCTCCTGTGCCTCCCGATGTAGCATTTTCCGCAGCAGCGAACATATCATCCTCGTCTCCACCCAACTCATCCCCACCGCCATCTTTCCGACGAGAGTACACGACGCCTTCACCGTCATCGCTAGAGTCGGATTCGTAGCCTTCAGTTTTGACTGCGCGTTTGCGTGTGGGGGCTTCGAGTGCGGATTCGACTTGCTCGGCAAAGTTTGTTGGGTCGTCGTCTGGATCTACGAAGCGAGTTTTTTTGGCGGTATGTTGTGGAAGGGTGGGAGTGGAGGGATAGCTGGAGTCGCGAGAGGAATCTGTTGTTGTCGCGGAACGTTTTTTGCCTTGTGGTTTGGACATGGCTGGGAGTTGAAGGAGGCTGGGGATTAGGAGGGTGATGGTATGTGTGAATAATGTGGTGCACGTGATTGAGTTATTATGTTGATTATGTTGACTCGGATCTGGCGACAGGAGTGGCAAACGTGGACCTACAAATGTAGGTGGGAAAGATCCAGCTTAGATGTGTGTGATAGTCCCTGCAGGGTTAATGAGGTTGGGGTGTTACGGTGGCTGAACGAGAGCCGAAGTTATGGACGAGATTTTCTTCAGCGGACTATCTGCGGAACCTTCGCGATTGCATGAAGGTTCCAGTAAGTTACCCAGTACTCGGTCGTCGATTTGGAGTGCACTGGCCATTGTAATTAACAACAGCAGAGTATGAGAGATAATATCAACGCAATTTCATGAAGATTTAGGGCGGGTGAAGGGGTGAAAGAGACTCCAGGAGTCACTGGTTGTGCCCAACACACTCACGGTATGCAGCATGCTCTACTGCGTTGCAAGTCGAAGGCATGATAAGAAATTTGGGGGCACCAACACCAGCCAACACCTCTGCGTAAGTCCGGTGCTTGTGCTCACGTGCTCACAAGCAAGAGAGGTCTCAAGTTATACATAGCCCACGGTGCTTGAGTGATCCTCGCAACCCAAAATGGCCTTCTCAACGTCACTGCTAGTTCCGGCTAAAAAGCCTTTATCTTTTGGGGGGTGGAGGTATATATAGCAGGATGCAGCGACGATAGCCGAACAAGTGCGAGGGCGACCGACTTTACAATAACGCCACCCCCAGCGTGATATATCTCTCTGGCCTATGAGTCTTTCTGTGGACTCTAGGACAGTTTTCTTAACAAGGCATTCGGTGTGCATGTCAATTAAACATTGGGGCCAAAAGTCCTCTAAAGACACACTACGTATCGTTGAGCGCTATTCTTGACATCCGGCACTGAGGGAAGAGCAATTCAGTGTCATGCGGAATGAAACGCCGCATCAAACACCATGACAGCCATGCTTGAGTAACGGCGAGTAACCTGTGCTGAAGGAGGATGTCCACATCCACCTGCACAACAACCGCTTGGCGGGATTAGAGAGAGCAAAATGTCATCGGAGAATGGGAAGGACGGCCACGCGATCCGCGAGCGGAGATCCGGAAAGTCTCGAGAAGCTCGAAATTGGCGCTTTACCATCTATCTGACCCTTGGAGAATCACTCGGGTGTTAACATCTTGACAGGTGAATTGATGACAAGCATCAGGGCATCGAAAGAGAATAAATCGTTGGCGATGTCATTCCCTAAGTATGCGCCGGAGCAAGAACCAAAGAAGACAGCAGTAGAAGTACATGTCATATGCGTTTGAGTGATAAAGGAGTGAAGCTGTCCACCGGAAAGCCGAAACGGACGAGTACAGCGGAGGAAGCGATTACTGCATGGGCGTGAGTTTCCGACGAATGATAAGCCCGTTCGCTTGGCCTCTCTCTTCCTCCCACCCCCATGCCTGGCTCTGCCATCTTCAGTGACCTCCTGGGCTACACTTCAATAGCCTGCTGGCTCGGCGCCCAATTTCCGTATGTCCCTTCTATTGTCTTTGTTGACTAGTCTAAGACCATTATTCATCAGTCAGGTCCTCGAGAACATCCGTAGGCAGTCCTGCGAGGGCCTCGCCTTGCCCTTCCTTGCTAACTGGTTCCTCGGTGCGTCTTTTCTGCTCCTCTCTCCCCCAACCGTGCCCGATCACTCATCCAAAACCCTCCAGGTGACTTCTCCAATCTCGTAGGCTGCATACTCACCCACCAGCTTCCGTTTCAAGTTCGGTTCTGCTTCTCTCCAGACCTCAACTCTATCTAACCGAACAAATATTATACAGCGATGGCTTGCAACGTATTTTGTCTGCATAGATCTCGTCCTCGTCGTTCAATATTTCTACTACCGGACGCCCACTAAACCACCAGCAGTTGCCGCAACGATTTCATATTCCCACCGCGCAACTTCCTCCGCCCCAGGCACTCGTAAACTCTCCGTCGATAGAAGCACAACACGATATCGAACACTATCAGCCGTCGCTGCGAATGTAGCGGCCGCAGCCGCCCTCGCCGCTCGGCAGGACGAAGAAACGGCAGGCCACAGCCGACGCGAATCGGATCTCCACCTCAAACAAGGCGTTTCGGGGAGCCTCACGTCACACATCCCCTTAGTTCGCGAGACTCACGGCGATGGAGACATAGAATCTGATGAAGCTGATGTAGCTGCGCTGGTTGATAGTTTCCATTCGGAGGGTGGAAGGGATATTGGGAGGAAGCGCGTTTCCTGGAGTGTTGAAAGACATGGAACACGTGCTGGAAGTACGGGTCGATTATCGGCTATTCAGTCCTCATTCGTCTCGCTTCCCAGTGCCGATGTGGATGGTGTAAGGAGGGGAAGACCACTAGACGGAAGTGTAGAGGGGCTTCCTGGAGATCCGGAAGCGGTTGTTGCGCCGGAGGCGTTATCGCCGAGCTCCACGATTGCGAATCGGAGGAACTCTAGGGCAGGAAAGAAGAGTGCGACGATGGTATTTTTGGGTGCATGGACGTTGTTTGGCGTTGGAACCCTTGTGGGCAGTCGACGGGGTATGCTTATCAAGGGTTCGACGAATGTCGGAAGGGTGCTTTCACCATTGAATGTGAGAGCACCGATAAGCAACACGCACATCCCAGTTGCTGTTACGACAACTCTGCCGGCGACGAAACCTTCCAATACACCTGATGTCGTCCTGGAGATGCCTTTGACTTTTGAGGACCAGGATCCACCGCCCACTGAGCCCGCGCCCCCACCTCATGAACCCCATCCCAGCAATCCTTCAATGGAGCGCATTCTTGGTCGCATTTTTGCTTGGCTTTGCACCACTCTTTATCTTACATCCCGGTTACCCCAGATCTGGAAGAACGTAAGTGTTGTATTCATGCTATTGTTTTACCGATAATGACGATCCTTTCGCCTCTAGTTCGTCAGAAAGTCCGTGGAGGTGGGTCTCTTCTTTACCCGAGTCCTAATGAATTAAATGATAAATGACATCAAAATTAGGGTTTGTCGATGTATCTTTTCGTATTCGCGTTTCTGGGAAATGTCTTCTACGTCGCTTCAATCCTCTTCTCCCCGAATCTTCAATTGCCACCACCTAAATCCACCGAATTCTTGAAAGAGAGTATTCCGTGAGTTCTCCATTCCACATCTCATTCAGCGATTAATCAGGCTTTTGCCAAGATACCTCCTTGGAAGCGGCGGAACGCTCATGTTCGATGTGACAATCGTTACACAATCGTTCATCTATAAGCCTAAATACAAGAGGCGACATGCTAGAAGTAGGAGTAATACTGCGATCATGGAGGATGGCGTGGAGGTGGAGGAAGAACGTGCAGGTTTACTTGCCGGAGATGCTCTGGCTGGACGCCGTCTTCACCATCACCATCACCATTTCCATTCCCAATCTCATCCCCATTTACACCCGCCACACACGAGTGGTGCGGGTGGCAGTCTTATCACTGGAAGCGATGCCGTGACAAGGGGACGGACTACCCAGATTGCGAGGTCAGTCAGTGGCTAAATCGCAAAGCAGTTTCCTGGAGATGCGTTTGTTTTGGTTTATTCTTTTCCTGCTTTGCTTTTGCTTCTTCTAGTTAGCTTACAATTTGCTATTTTCTATCATTGCTGTCCACCTGGATTCGGTCTTTTGCGTGTACGCCAGACGCTGCCAATCCTTTTTTCTAATGTGTACAAGTACATACCTGCCCCCAATATGATATCAGGATCCGGTGATATACATACTCTATACTCTTGCGTATGACATTCAGAACGAGAGGTATGAGTGTAAACAAGCTATAAGTATATTATGGTTTGTATGACTCCATTATAGTGACCAAAACCCAGCAATGCCCGACGACATAAATCAACCCACGGAACCATAAACTCAAGAACACATCCCGACCGAGGAATTCGAGGTTGTACGCCTCGCTTAGCCACAGCGCCTGCGTGCCCACCCAAACGGCTACGCATAAAGTTGCTTTTATACGCGACATGTGCAGGTTTGGAAGGAGGAGTGGGAGAAGGAGGAGGTACCAAAGGAAGTATTGGGATGTGCAGACTTTGTTGAATATCACGAAACATGAGGTTTGGATGAACCAGGAGAAGATGAGATTGGGTTTGGTGGAACCGAAGAGGCCGGTGCCGAATGAGAGGAGGAGTTGAGGGAGGAAGCTGGTGAGTGGGGAGGTGAGGATGGTGTTGATTACCGTCCAGATGTTAGAAGCGTTGGAAGCTGAGGGAGTGGGGGTTGGTGGGATGAGAGGGGGGTAGGTAAGGTAGGTGAGGTAGAAGTAGGGTGAGAAATTGTGGCGGTGGTCGAGTCGGTGGAGGTGATAGAGGTATGATTCGTAGAGGAACGGATAGCCCCAGCTGTGGGATGAATGTTAGTATTTTGCTTGAATGAGAGAAAGAGTATGAACATTGCGTAGCATAGACCTCCCAAGAGGATAAATGTGCCTGCGCTAATGAGTGTGAACTTGATGGTTCGTGGATTTACGAGTATCCTCGACCAGTCAAGCAGTGCACCTCCGCGTTTGCTGTATGGATTGAGAGAACCAATTAAGCATATGCAGCTTATACCGTATACGACCGGGTATATTTTCCAATGGGTGCTTAGACCTAGAAAAATGGCAGCGGTTGTCCAGTGTTCGTTGAGGAGAGCATGTAGGGTGACCAACACGAAAAGCGAGAGGATAGATTCGGAAGATCCGCGTGTTGAGATAGAGAATACCATTGGGTTGAGGAGGTGGATTGCCGTATAGAGTGTTGCTTTCGCTTTTGTCTCAGCGGCCGAGAGTTTCTTTGAGTCCTTATTTCTGAGTGAGGTGGGGAGGATGTGCTGTACAAGGAGGTTATAGATGATGAGACCGTTAATGATATCGCATGCCGCAAAGAGGTATTTTCCGAAAGAGGGGTGGAGGAAGATGTTGGGTGTGAGCAGGAGAGCGAGGAGCGGCGTGTAGCGGTATGTATCTCTGGTATATGGACTACTATCATTGGCCTCATATAACAGACCATAAGACGCTTCGACTTACTCTCCTATAGGTATATCGTATCCTGACCACCGCGATAATGGCCCTTGAGCCTTGTTGCTTGTGCTAGGTTGGAGGACGAAACGGGCAGCGTCCGTAAAGACACGGTAGTCGACATCGGTGTATTTGACGAGAGACCTCGCGTCATGCCATTCACTATACAGAATCAAAGCTATACGGAGACCGATGCTTGCGACGAGTATGGTTTTGAACGAAGGTATAGAAATTGCCATGGTCGCAACATGGGGGAGGAAAGCAGGTTCACGTGGGACGGATCACAATGAGAACCAAAAAGTCCATCACACGCCGTAGCATCTAGTAACCTCTAATAACATCCACTTGGACCCATACCACCACCACTGCGACCATGTCAATCAAGGAGCTTCTCGAGGACCCATTTGGTCCGTACCCAGACTATCGAATACTCAACCCCAACTGGCCTCGGAAAGGTGGTCCCATAACTCGGCCAATGCTTACTTCGGTCTATATGAAATGCGGGGGCAAATATATCGGGTAAAACACCACACCACCCTTCCAATCTCCCGTCTCAGTATCTCATCAGTATGCCAGCCTGGACGAAACCGAATTTCTTTTAGAGGCATCATCAATGAACAGGACTGTTAAGAAAGGTGTTCAAGTTATAGGCGTCCTCGTTATTGATAGGTTGGATTGGTTGTCAGAGACTGGGAGAGAATGGCTACAGTATGACCTAAGAGAGAGAGATAATGCAAAAAAGGTGGCTAGGAAGCCGAGCCAATTGACGTTGGAGACGATTTATGGGGATGGGGTGAACAGTGGATCGAAGATTTCGGTTTGGTTGAAATTCGACAAGATTTTGACCGCGGCATACATGACTCGTTGGTAGTTTCGCTCTGGGGCAGGGAGTAAAGACTGATGAATTTTTATAGTGGATGACGATCCTAAGTCGTTGGTACTGCGCGCTGCAGATCAGTAAGTAGAGCACATTATTTGATATACCATCCTCCTCAAAATTCATACTCCAGGAACCGTTCGTTTTGCCTCCAAAACCTTGACCCTGGGACTTACGAACTCAGTCGTAACTTTCTCGAGCGATATTGTCTCCGTCGCCTTATTCACGAACTCATCGACGGCTCCGATACACCAATACAAGACCGCAATATCGACTGGCTGGTCAATCAATACCTCGCACAGGTCGTTCCCATGGATAGGTACTTTCGAATCATATATCATCCCACAGGTGACCAAAGCAAAGGCGAGTTAAAGCTCAAGAAACCCCGGCACTCGCGACATGTGCATAAAGCCGAAATTCGAGAGATATTTGCACGCCAAGCCGAGTGGATATTAGCTGACCAAATTGCGTCTTCCTCCCCCAACGCACGATATTTAGATATATCCCAGTGGGTTCGATTTGTGAAACAGGTAAAGATTGCACGGCGAAATGCTCGGGCGCAGGGATTGAAGTGGGGGATGCCTTGGAATCGGGATACGAGTGCTAATGACGACACCGAGGATGTCATTGACCTGACGCAGTTTGGTGGAACCCGGGAAGACTGGGACCGGCGTTTGCGAAATGCCCTTGCTAATCCAATACCCTGGCAGCAAAGGAAGGAGATTCAGAAAGCGGTGAGCTTGAATACTCGGATTTCTCTCCTTTTGTTTATCTGAACTTTGTTTAGACGCCCAAGCCTACACCTTCGGTTGCGCCACCTGTCCAAGTGGCCAAGAAATTGCCATCACAGCAACAGCAGAAGCCAGAGCCCCCAAAACCTCGCAGTGGGCATGTTGTATCAGTAGAATATCATTACGACAGCGACTTCAGCGAAGGGTCTACACCTCCCGCAACAGACTCGGAATCAGACACCGATTCGCAGCATGATGAACGACTGGCAGCCAGGATACCATGGTACTGTCGCGTGCCTCCGACTTTGGAATCCACACAACATGTATGGCGATGTCCCGGTTGCGGTGACTACCGCATTGATTTACTACAACCGGACGAAGACGAGCTCGAAGAGATTCCCGAAGACTATGCCGAGCTACTGAGGTTAAAGAATTGGTCGAAAGTAACGGAACCAGACGTGATGATGGCGTTTGGGTACCTTGTTAATAACCACTATACTGGGCACTTGAAGGCACTCGGTATCCAACTAGTGACTGACGATAACAAGGTAACTACGTCGGGATTTGGTTGTAGCGATATTTGTTCATGGATGTTTGTGTTACTTCAGGTTTCTGTGAGAAAGTGGCCAGAGGAGAAGAAGCGCAAGTCACGGAGATTGAACAAGGCTTCGGGGTCAGCCAGTCAGCGGCGATGAAATGAGCGACAAAGATTAATACCGTATGTAGTGCATTTGTATTCATGTGTAGAATAAATCGGTTTGATGTTCTGCGTGGGACAGGAAGAGTGCCGATCTTTTTTTACACACTTGCACTCCGAGCTGTGCCTGACCTCACGCATCAGCACGCACCTTACTTATCCCCGCACCCTCTCCTCTCTCTCTTTCTCTCTACCACTACCGACGTAATGCCACCTGCACCTCCGCAGTCCTCTTCAGCCCCTCCAACCACAACTACCAATGCAGCTTCATCGAGCAAAGCTAAATCGCCCAAAAACCCCGTTGTGAATCCTACCGCCTACCAATTGGCAAGTGTTCTTCCGTCTGATCTGCAGGGTTCTGTGAAATATGACATATATTCATGATGACATCGTTCTATTATATCCTACAGCGGTCCTTGGTAATGGACTACCTCTGCCACCATTGTTATACTCGGACAGCTGTTGCGTTCGCCAAGGACAGCACGGTACGGCACTTGGATGCTGACGGAGATGAAATCCCACAACCGAAGGAGAAGAGTGTCTTGGCCGACCGCGATATCCTCGAGCTGAGTAAGGAAACTCTGAGAGAAGCTGAACTGCGGAATGGTGTGTTATTTTCAGATTATGACGGTTAGGCTTGAATTCATAAGTAGTGTGATCACAGAAATCCGAGTCAAGATCCTCTCTGGACATGTGGACGATGCTATCGAGCTCCTGAATGAACACTTCCCGTCCGTTCTCGCACCTCCTACCCCAAGCAGCTCCAAGTCGAACCTGTCATCTTCGTACCCATCTGCTCTGGAAGCTATGAACGCGGGTAAACATTTAATACCAACTACGACGGATCCTCGGCATCTCCTCCTTAATCTCCGCATCCTCGGGTTCACGGAATTGTGTCGGACGAAACCACTAATGTATTCGTTGCCTTTGCTCCGGACAAACGAAGTCGACATGGCAGAATCGTCAACGTCGTCATCTGAACCCGTCAACTTGGATCCAGATGGGAATTTACGCATTGATTCGGATGAAAGCGATCAAGATAGTATGGACACGGATGGAGATGCCGATGTAGATATGGATACAACAACGGACGAAGACCTGACTCCTCCGAACACTGCTGCTGGCGCTGGTGCTGACGTCACCGATGATCCGCATGTCATCAAGTTAGTCCAACAAGGTCAGAAACTCTATGCACTCTTGGATCAGATAGACAACCCAGCGGAAAAGCAGCTTTATGCAGAGGAGCTGGTCAATGTGGGAGCGTTGTTAGCGTACCCTGAACCGGAAAATAGTCCACTGGCAAGATATTTGTCGATGGAGAGGCGGGAGGCTGTTGCTGAGCAGATTAATAAAGCCATTCTTGGTGCGTAAGTTTTCCATGTCGATTAGGGCAACCATGCTGATGTCGTGCAGTTCGGACAGGACAGTCGCCAACTTCGAAGATCGAAGTTGTAACAAGGTATACAACGGTGTTATGGGCGTTAGCGAACGAGATGAGGATCAAGGCACGACCTGGAGCGCTTGTACCGCCCACACACCAGCCTCAGCGAACGCCAACGCCGCCCGTACCAACGAAGCAAGCACCAGAAAGCGATCAGGTATGACACAAGTACTGCTTCGTCAATGGCTGACTCAGTAACGTCACAGCGACAGGTCGTGCCGCCGTTCAATCTCCAGACCTTCCTTGAATTGCGGTAGCCGAGATTTCCACCCGCGTCTTTCCAAGTCATCTATTTTTGAGGATAACCAGCTATGACATCCCTTTACGCCACCTAACTTATTGTCTCTGCATCTATAATCCTTCACCCTCTTCTTGCTTTCATCGGTGTGTTAATTACCTTATGACCATTATCAGCACATGTGTAAATAGATCAGTAATCGCAGTCGAGTCTCACTACGGTAACCCAAGGGATGATAGATAATAGTATGGATCACAGTACAACATCGACGTCATCCCATCTACCTTCATTCACCTTGGTCACCAAATCCTCCGGGACGTAGTTCCCTCGGAATCCCAGCACCTTCAAATGGTTCCACCGTGACCAGTCTACCCTCCCCATATCCACGATCGCCTTGATTGTAGGATCCCTAGGCTGTTGCGGTTCACCCAATACTCCCACTATGTTCCGTCCTTCACCCCCACTAAAATTTGCGCCCAACCACGTATTGTACGAAACGTCCAGGATGACCAGTAATGGACAGATACTGGGTAGTCGGTGTATTGGGACAGGTGTAGAGAGGTTGATGAGTGTAAGGTGTGTTAGTGTAGGCGGGAAGCTGAAAACAGTGGATGACGAGAGGGATGTGTTGAGTAGTATGAGCACCGTAAGAGGTACATTCGTATCCGTGTCGTCTACATCCCAGTCCCAGTTTTCTTGTGTTGACGCCGTATCGTCGCGCTCTGACGGAGGTGTAATCCCAGCGCCAGAATACGACCGAATGAAATGGTTGTCCCTCAACATCGCACCCGGTCCCACGACGATTATCTCACCGTCTGTGTGCCCGTGTGGTTCCCATAATGCGTAGAGCCTTGCACTACTTAGGGGTGAATGGATAGCTGTAAACCGGATAAGATCTTTGCGTAGGTGAGAGGGTATATAGGGTACGATTTCATCGCGGAATTCGGATGTGGTGCATGTTGTGAGGAAGAGTTGGAGGCAGAGGAGGGAGAGGGATGGGATGCGTGGGGTAATGTGGGCGTAGGTGTTCTCGCCTCTGTCGCATACGTTGGAGGAAGGCGAAGGCGGGTGGGAAGATGAAGGATCTGGAACTTGGGGTTGACCTCGTAATTGGCTAAACACCAGAGAGAGGGCCTCGGCTCTCCACGTCGCACTCTCCCTTATATCTTTTCTCGTGTTCAACGTCCAGCTTTTCGGTGGGGTAGGGCCCGCTGGGGGTCGGAAAGACGTACCATCGGGCTGGGAATCATCTGCGTTCGGACTTGTAGTAGACTTGGGTGGTGGTGAGGGTGAAGTCCGGTCATTGTTTGTGAGATTTAGTGATGGGTCGGCGAGAGAGAGGAGACGCAGGGGAAGGGAGGGTACGGTGTGGATGTTGGTTGAGGTTAGGTGCGACCGAGAGCCTCGCAAGTTCTGAAGATGTCGGAACTGTTCACCTCTGAAGATAAGCGTTGGTGGTTAAGCTTGATCGCGATTTAATTGGAGCATACCTCAGGGTGTGAATACGGTTATGTACGTTCTTTTGTGAATACATAGTACTGGAAGGTCAAGTCAAAGAGTATAACCAACATTGTGTAGGACGGACATGAAAGCCCCAAGACGAAATTCGCACCATGTCCAGTATCAGACTGACTCAGCGCCCAGCATCAATTACTTACAGCGGTTTCACAAAAGTTTGCGCCACGTGATGTAGCGTTGCGAAAAATTGTCGAAATAGTCAGTAAATAGGAAAAAATGGAAAAATTCATACCACCGCCCCGCACGCTCTGCACACTGTCAAGCATGTTTCTTCTGTTCATGGTACATCGTCGCATCAGCTCGGATCTCAAGGAGCGTGCCCTGCAGCCGTTGGAGAGGACATACCAGTCGAAGAGGTGGCTTACCTCTTTGGCGTGTCCACATTGAGCATTATGCGCTGGCACGCCAACTACGAGAACCATGGTAGTGTTAGCACCTGCAAGGCCGCCCTTGCTTACTGAAGCCTCATATTCTGGTAGCATTGTGCCAACTCATCAAGGATGAACCTGCACTCTATTTCAATGAACTGCAAGACTGGCTCACCATCTGCCACGACCTACCTATCTCGATTCCGGAATTCCACAAAAACTTCAACAAGAAACTGACATGAGCAGCGGCTGAGCATGACTATGACGCATGAGCACAGTGGCTTCTCCATATGCTCTCCGAGTACCATGCCCATCAACTCGTCTCCCTCGACGAATCTAGCAAAGATAATCGTGTGGTTCTGCGATGTTATGGGCGGGCTGCCTCTGGGGAAGATGCTGTACATCATGTTCCTCTTGAACGTGGTGTACGCTATAGCATTCTCCCTGCACTGTCTCTTGATGGGTACTTGGCTGTACAAGTCGTAGAAGGATCCATAGATAGTGGAGAATTTTTTTGATTTTACTCTCGTGGTTGGTACCATGATAACGGGTATCTTTAATTCATTACGTGGTACTATTAAATATGAGAAATGAATGAGTAGGGGGTGTAAAGAATGTGATGCCTGTTTTTTGGGGGTCCCTGGAAGCAGGGGAGCAGGATATCCAGGTCACTGTCATCCGAGGATTCAGACAACGTGAGTTCCACCAAAATACCGTGTTCCCGTTCGCCCATACTTGTTGCAGGGCGCACTGGGCTCCGTATTTCGAGCGCGCCAGGTTCGGTTGCTTCTAGGGCCGGTTCAGATGACGTGAGGGGTTAATATATAGGCTCACGCACCTCTAGAGCCATTTACAACGTCATCCTCACTACCCAGTGACTGGTCGGACTCCTCGTCCGTGTCGTCCCCCTCCCTTGCACCCTCAGGACCATGACAATCGGCGTCATCATGATTTCCACCTTGGAGCTCAAACGAGTGGTCGGACAGCAAGTCGGGGTCGTCAGACAGCAATGCGAGGTTATTTCGCGTGGTTCCCAGCAGGTGGGCCAAAGGAGGGCGCGTCAGAAGAGGCACGACGATTTTTTTCTATTTTTCCTATTTATGATGAATTTTCGCAACGCTACATCACGTGGCGCAAACTTTTGTGAAACCGCTGTATTGGTGTTATTTATATCTACTCATCCCAAATGCACTCTGGTAATGGAAGGCGGCGTCTTGGCTAATCTGGTCATGGCTGGGAAACAACCACTGCAATGCAATGCATCTCGCTCGAGTGCGGCAAATTCACACAGCCAATTTTATGTCCACCAGCCTGGGGCGGCACATCTCAGAAGATTTGATAATATATCAATCTCCTGTTCCCAACCACCAAAGTTAGGTACAATTACGAATCTCGTAATTTCTGAAGGTTCGCTTCTCGAGACAAGCATTGCAACTAGGCTTGGATTACACCTTGGCTGGAACGCACTTCAAGCCGCGGGTGTGATTACGCAGACCCCTTTACAAAGACATGGTACTGAAGCCGAAGAGAGTGGCCAGTATTGCGCTGGATGGACATGAAAGAGCGGAGATGAAATTACTCCGTGTTCAATCTGTGTTAAAACCATATAACTCAGCACAAGGTAAAAATAAGAAAAAATCAATAATTATTAGTATCGTATACATCTACTCCTGGGGAATGAACGGGCTCCTCCTATACGAAGGTGCCTCGATGATGGGAGGCAATGTCTTGGCCAACTCGGCGGTACCAGCGGGGAACGGTAGATCATCGACACCTTTGGGGAGGACTTTCTCATAGAGACCTTTGGCTTGGTTGTGCTTGCCCTGGGCCATGATTTTCTTCGCATCGCGGATGAGGACGTGGGCGTCATCTGCGCCCGGGACGGCGCCTTTGACGAAAATGAGATTGAGGTTGGTGTCGACACGGAGGACGGGGAGGTTTTGCGTTGTGACACGCTTGCCGCCCATACGACCGGCCATTTTCTTACCGGGGAAAACGCGCCCTGGGTCCTATGTAAAATGAAAATGAGTGGAAAAGCTGGGGAGACTGGTCGAGTAGTAGCACACCTGATGTTGACCTGTTGAACCGGAGGAACGGTGCGAGATGGAGACACCATGACTGGCTGCTAGACCATGGAAGCCCCACCGTTTCATACCACCCTGGAAACCCTTTCCAATGCTATTGGTAGAATTGAGCAAATGAGTGCTGCAATGGGGCGAAGATCATACACACCTGTTAGCTATCACGTCGACATACTGGCCCGGCACGAAGTGAATTGCAGATAATGTCGTTCCTGTTAACATGAGCAAAGTGGCACCAACGGAAAGGAACCAAGAGCAACTCACCTACGGGCACCAACGCATCTGGCGTCACAGGAAACTCTTTCACAATACGCTTCGGAGGAACGCCCGCTTTGCGGAAATGGCCAAGCATCTGCTTCGTCGTTGTCCGCTCTGGTTTGTCGGAAGCAGCGATCTGAACGGCATGATACACAGTATGATCACGGCGCACAGTCCGGACATTAGCAGTAACTTGGCAGTTCTCAACCTGCCCAAATAAACTCCTATGAGAAGTGCACAGTGAATACAAACGGTGAGCAGCGCGCACCTGAAGCACAGTCACAGGGATTTTGACGCCTTGGTCATTCCAAAGCGACGCCATGCCGCGTTTACGTGCAATAAGGCCAGTGCGTGTCGACTCGGGAGTCCATTTCAGCGTTGGAGTGGGAGTGTCGGATTTCGAAGTGTCGGTAGTGGTCGAGGAGGAGGTGGCAGAGGCTGCGGCAGCGACTGTTGAATGAATGTACCTGACAGAGATGAGTTGGGGTGGACGGTGAGCCCAGAGCCTAAGCATGGTGAGCCAGAGGGAACTGTGACGGAGACGCGCCGGAAATCGTCAAGTGCAAAATGTTGGCACATGCTCAAAAAGGAAACTGCCTTCGGCGATCCTTCTCATTAATGCATGCCTGGCCATCCTATCATCGCCCACCAAATACTACCGCAAAAACCAGCAGGAAGAAGGAGAAAGCTGCTGTCAGAAATTATCCAGTGCTAGACCATGGAGCCGTCAGTGCTGCAACTTTGGTGGAAAGAGATGGAAGACTGGAGTGGGACACTTTAGTCTGTGCTCGGCCTGCTGGTAGGTTTCGACATATCTCTGTGAACGTCCGATCTCGACATTGATTAAGCAAATAGATATCGCCTTGTCCAGTCCCTGAATGTTTTTCCCGCCACAAAATCTCCACCGTTACCGGAACCCACTGCCACCATAAACCAACGAGCCGATGGACAAGTACGTCTACCCTCAGTCCCAGCATTCCACTGTGCTTACGCTTGTTCAGGCCCACTATTTGCGGACCCACTTCCCAGAAGTTGACGTCTCCGCCGATGTGATCCGAAGCCACACTACAGAAGATACACTCCAGGCCACCGAACTCAGGAAATTCGACCCTTTCGAGGGAAATATGTTGGACATTGTTGTCGACTATGACAAGAAAACGCACCTAGTATTTCCTATGGGAGAACTAAGTGCAGAACTCAGTACGCTAATGTGTTTATTGCAGTCCTTGAAGTCTCTGACTGGATCCTAGATTTGACTCCTATATTAATTGAAGATGACGAGAATACAATTATCAGACCCACAACAACGCCTGTCCGGACATTCAGCACACCCATCCAACAAATAACTTCATCTCCAGCTGCAAACGCCCAAAGCGACGACCGAAGAGGTAGGCTTGCTTCATAGATCTATGACTTTCCAGGCTCATGAAGCTCCAGACACTCTGCTTGGGGTTCGAACCTTTGGCGCAACGTCTCTCCTCAAATTTGATTCAAATACAACTTCAGTTGGAGGTCTTACAGATCTGACATACTTCAACAGTTATGATACCGGTGGGGCTTCGATTATGGACGTCAAGATTCCGCCGGCGGGAACACCGTTTGAGGTTCTGCTGTCAAATAAAAAGGGAGGCGTCTTTGGTTGTACTTTGGGTGGCGGTAGAAAGACGATGTAAGATCACAGTTTTATCCCATTGATTCCTGGTTGATTGTCTCCTAGGGTCAAGCTTCATGCGGGGCCAGACTCGTCGACAAACACGTTCTGGAGAATTGGATTGGGAAGTAAGCCAACAGAGTGTATGATCTTATCAGGAAAAGCTGTTGACCAGCTGGACTTTCGAGTAAGCGTTTCTCTTTGTTGAGTGTTGTGTTTTTCTGACGCTCTGGCAGACGAACCAAGCGAACTCGCTTTATACCGAGCCTTCAAAGGACTTCCTAACTTCGATTGAAGACTACAGTCAGGATAATCTTATTCGTCTATGCTCGACTTCACAGATTATTTGGCTTGATCCACGATTCCCCAGAAAACCGCTGCTCGGCTACAAACATCATCGACATCTTGATCGGACATTACACACGAATACTTTATTCACTAATGATTCTCGTCAGTCATATCTCTTCTTTTCAGTCCTCCGCTGCAGTTTTGACAATCCCCAATCATATAGCCACCACCTTCCTCAATTCAAGGCGCAATGGTCTAACTACAATCTATAACATTTCCCCACATGACGATCAACTCATACGCGCCAACGACCTGCCATACGGTATCCTTCCTCCCGGGAGCTATTGTCGGTACACTGGTCAGGCCTTCCTGCAACATGAGCCTCGGGATGTCACGGTCTTCAGAATTGATGAACGGGCAAAAGTGCATTGCTTTCAACTCCGGAACATGACCACCGGTGACCCTGAGTTTTCTGGTTCGCTTGTCGTGGAGGAATCGGACGCGGTCAAGGAACTTGGAAAGAGGGTTGAGAACGCGGAGACTGATCTGGAGAGATATGGTGATCAGGATAAAGCTCTCAAAGACCTGTTCCCTGCGTACGACTGTAAGCATGACTTTGCCTGGCTGACTGACTTCATGTTGATTGTGGACGGCAAGATGTTTTCCGATTACACGCTGAGGAGCAGGAAAAGACAGAGGAGGAGCAGGCAGAAGAATTTTATGACGTCATGGATCGGCTTTCGATGTTTTGGCAAACGTATGATGTTCCCTTGGAGCATATGTTGACAAGGTGAGTTTCTTTTTTCATATTTCACCAACCTTGCATGTCGACACGTTTCTTGTAGTTATGATATTGCATTTCGGTCACATGAAAGTCCCGACAAGTCCTCCAGATCGGACTTTACAACCGGCAGTCTCATCAACTCAACCCGGGGCTTCCGAGCACTCTCGCAAAACAGATTCCTAACTAAGAGTTTGCGAAAAGGCGTCCCATGGCACCTGAACATCGCCAACATTCAAAATCGGATTGACCCTTCCCTGGATCTAAACGTGAATGTTCAAGAGCTTGCAGAATCACTCCATTCATACGATTTGATCAAGGATGACGATCGGACGGCCTTGTCAATACGCAGAGAGAATAACGCCCGGGAACAATTGGCTGTGGACCTGGTACTTTCGAGGGATGTTTATTCTCCGTCTGCATTCGTGCCACCGCGTGAAGTGGGGAATGATCTGGAGACGATGACGGAGGCGCTTTCGCTTGGTGGTCGTGATGCCGATGAACCTCCCGAGGTGGAGTTTGGATACTTGAAGCCTGTGGTCAAGGCGAAGGCCGGGGATCATTATGACAGGAATGGGGAGGCTGAAGAGAATGAACTGGAAGAGAAACCCGAAGCTGGCGGAAAGGTGTCACTTCCGATGGGCGTGCGATTGTTGTTGAAAGATTGGGAAGTGGGTACAAAAGCTAAGGATTATATCTTCCGAGATCCGTACGGCACAACTGGCGAACCCGCTTCACTACCGAATACCCATCTCCGGCTCAGAGGAGCGAACACGATGCTGAGCATGTCACAGCCAATCCACTCTCAAAGACCGCCTACCGTCGTACCCTCTCAAGCTGTAGCCTCAGGTGACTTCGGTACGAATCCTGTTCCATTCAGCCAGCCTTCCGTCAAGCGACCGCCTATGGTTGTACAATCCCAAGACACGTTTGTTCGTCCGACTGGGATGATTGGCGCTCAGACTCAGCAACCATTTGGGATTGGGATGTCTCAATCACAGGCATCGCAGGATCACTCTCAGCAATCACAGCAGTTTATGGCGAGTACCCAGATATTGCCGGGGCCTCATGGTGGGCGACCCTCCGTGCCGAGGAAGAAACCGGCGAAAAAGCGGTTAGGCGGATTTTGATTGTTTGATTATGATTTATTGCGGAATTATTACTTTATATATATGTAGGAACAATTGGGGTTGTGTGTACATCTATATTGTGGGTGCCTGTATATATAGCTGCACGTGTGAATGGGACCGCGGAGGAGTTTATGGGGAGAACGTGACTCTCGCTGTAAGGAAGTCGATCGGGGATACCGGAAAAGGCAAAGCGTCAGTTGGCCAGGGTCCTTCGGACATCCGGCATTTTGAAGCGCTAATCCTGCTTCTCGTCCCTACACTTCAATCTCTACTGTCCTCTATTCCTCCTCACTCAAGTCTTCAGCTTCCGCTCAGCTAGTTTTCGAACACCTCGTGCGGGTGCACGAAGCTGGACTCTTGAGCCCAGCCCGTAAGCACGCTCTATGGATGGAAAAAGGTATAGTGCTCATTTTTTCTTGCGAGGCGGGGCGAATTGCTCCGAATGCTCTCCATGCCTTTTTATGCTCAGCGTCGATGGATTGCACGCTTTACTGATCTTTCTTGTTGATGCTTTTGGTGTATAGGCCGTCCAACCACCCTTTGTATGACCCAGCTGTGCTCCACGATGCCTTGCGACGTACGCTTCTCATCTCAGCATTTTTTTGCGTTACGAAGGAACACGGAACACTCAGATGTAGCGTTTTTACAGGCAACAAAGCCGTCGTCTGCGCCCTATCAGCCAGCTACATATCCACATTCGCTGGGTACCCGGTATGTCTGATTTGCACCTGCCATACGGGTCTTGCATGAAGCAGAATGTGGTACTAATATGTGCGGCCCCTTCGTGAACGTTTTTGTTTGAGGTGGTGTAGCTTGATTCTATCAAGTCGCGGTTGCAAACGACGAAGGGCTCGATAACGATTCCGCGGCTCGCTGCCCTTGTGTACAAAGAGGAGGGTATTATGGGGTTTTATCGTGGTCTCTGGATCCCGCTTATGACTATTTCATTCGTTCGTGCGTGGTCTTTGGTCTTTGTTCTTTTGGCACATCTGCTTAGATTAAGCTTTCTGTTATGGGTTTCAGGCGCAGCTAGTTTCACGATATACTCGCGAACGAAGGAGTATTGTGCGGAACGCGATATCCTCTGTCGTCCACGCATCCTTGACGCAGCACTAACGGGTGGTATAAGCGGCGCCATGTCCGGCTCTTTGATCTCGTTTGGGAGTGCACGTAAGTCTCACCTGCTAACTCTGCTCCACAATGAATATGTCGTTCGATCACTGACTTATGTTTGTCTGTTTGAATAGCTTTCGAGCTCGTGAAGGTTATTTTTATCCTCTATTCGCTGACCTGAACCTGTCTTTGGCGAAGGGCTCACTGGGTTCTCCCGTTCCTGTAGGTCCGACGACAGCTGGAGTATAGTATTGCCGCGAGCAAAGGAATCGCGCTGGCCCGCCCGCCTGGGACAGTGGAAGCCGTTAAGGAGATATTTAGGACAAATGGGTTGGGAGGATTGTACACGGGCTTTCGGCTCCATTTCAGTACGTCACTATTTCTAGTTGGCATCATCTATTGGGGCAGCGATGCTAACAGTGATGTAGTTCGTGACACGGCTGGGACTGCATTGTATTTCCTCGAGTATGATGGAATGCGGCATTTGTTGGGTCGAAACAGGGCTGGTGAACAAGGTCCGACGCCTTCTTGGCTTCCTGTTCATTCTTCACTCGTTCCTTTCATTTGCGGTTCTGTTTCGGGCGTACGTTTTTTCCATTCTCGTTTAGTGCGGTTGCCAATCCGACAAAAACGTGCAGGTGACTTCTTGGGCTTTAATCTATCCATTGGACGTGTGGGTGTCATTCTTCCCAGAGTATACCAGAAAAATGACTTTGTTATAGCGTGAAAACCAAAGTTCAACAACGTGCTCTGGCTGGTGAAAAATATCGCGGACCTCTAGAAACACTACACAGATTGCTACGCGGTTTGTCTCTTCCTTCCCCTCATATTCTCCTAGCCTCTCATACACCTGATCCAACAGGCCCCGATCCTAACAATCCCAGACCACTCCTCGCAGGTATCGGAAGGTTATATCGTGGCCTAGGCGTCAGCGCCCTGCGGAGTATAACTACTCATGGGCTCCTCTGGACGCTCTTTGACATGACTGCACATTACATCGACAACCTCCCGCCTTCGCCGTGCCAATCCCGGTCTGCTGATGATTACTGAGTGACAAGAGACAAGTGATGCAACGAACCCTTGGTTGAAATGCAAACATAATATATCTCATTTATTCTTCCCAACTCCCACTCCTACCTCCATGGTCCACCGCTCATCACCCCTAGCCCTGCCTCCTAACGTGCTCTGCGGTATCATCCCCCACTTTTTGCTCTAGGTAGTTGAATCACTATACGACCTTGCACATCCATCTCGTAGCATGTTTAATTTAGAGTTTAATATTGTTATAAACTGTACCACTAAATGTTGCCTGCAAAGCAACTTTACTACACTCGAAATTATGGTAAGCTGGAGGGGAAAGCTCCAAAATTTTGCCTGCAAGGGTAAGACAGAATAGTGTGTTGGGGATACCCAATGTGGCCATTGTCCAGCAGTTAGAGGGACTCCAGAAACTGTTGTATGTGATATTCACTATTTAATTTATGTTTAAAAACAATAGCTTTAGTGGATTCATTATAAAGATGAGTTCTCCAAGTCACAAAGTCCATTATACAAGTTAAGTTGTATTCTTTAAACTTACTAAACATTTAAAACATTAAATGATTACTTTTAATGACATTATTTTATAAGTAAAATTTATACCTGATACATATATTAAATAATACTCTTCATATTTAATATTCCAAAATTTCCTAAAAATACCTGAAATTAAAATTTTTCTAATTAATAATATATAATTCTAGATAATTCTAATACTTTAAATTGTTATTTAATTATAAAGCAACATTATTCTAAAACTTACTGAAACAACTAATTATTAGCTTATTAGTTCAGACCTAATTTTTAAATTTTACTAAATAAGTTACTAGCCTATATTACTTATGCCATTGACACTCTCCAAGTTCTCTACACAATCTAATTCAGAGTTCAAAGCATACTTTAATTTAGAATTCAAAGCTATTATCTTATATGTTATATGATATCTATAAAAAACAAGATACTGAGTATGGGAGTGGTAGGAATGCATCAGATTTATAAGTATTACTCATAAAAGACAGAGACTGATTCTTAATCATGCTTAGTCAGCTTAGTAATCACTAACAAAATCATTGTCCCATACAATTATTATCTCATTCTTCAATCTCTGTGACTAGAGTGTATTACCTATGTCATTGGCACTCTC